>BMAV01005388.1:3075-14337 GCA_019973955.1 Trichonephila inaurata madagascariensis
CATGGGAAAGGGCTAAGTGACGCCTGTCGTTAGCCGTAGCTTTGAGCACCATGCAGATAACAGTACGATTAGGCTCAATTCCACCCCAATTTAGAGGGTGAACGCCCTGTGGGTGGTTAGGGGCCTCCCACCTCTCTTTCCCTTCCACCAACCACACGAGAGGACTTGCGGCTCGACGGCTATATAGAGTACCCCCCATGCCGCAAAGGCACTATACATTTACAGACATCCATGTCTTCTCCGGGATTCGAACCCTGTCCTTACGGCACCGCAGTCAGCGTTGCTAACCACTATACCGGTTGGGCGACTGCGATTCATCTTATCATTAGTGAGTCAGCTAGTACACACTGATGACAGATGGAGTGGTTGGCCGAGCTATATACTCTTTGGATATACCCAGCGACCTTTACACACATATACGTACATTTGGTGACTTAAACTAGTTTTCTGAAGTATTCCCTACCTCCTCACGAAATTTGAATGAAAAGTTTGGAATCACCTTGTATATTGACTAAGCATTAATTTCATAATTTTTACAATTGTTGTAAAACTACTTTGAAAATTTAAAGAAAAGAAAAAACATATATTAACAGGAAGGACATTTTGAATGAAAATGAACTGCCCTGCCAAAGTTATTTTCCTCGAGTAACATTCCAAGTCATGCTTTTTTATGGTTTCAACATTTCTCAGCTTCTCGAGAAATAAGTAAACTAAAATATTAATGTATACAATCATAACCCCGGTAAGCTCAGGTGTCGTCCACGTCACTTGACTATGGTTGAAAATTACGTGGTCCGTCACCAAGAGCCCTCGTGTAGCTGAACAGTGTGACGTTAATATTCACTCACTCACTCACTCGCAAATGTCATTGTAAATTATTCGCAACTCAAATGATAACTATTCTTAAAAAAAAAATGTGATACCATTAATTCTTACTGCTGAAATTTAAGCAAAGTTTTTAGATAAAATTTATTATACATCGTGTATAAGTTAGTTTTTTTTTTTTTTTTTTTTTTTTGACATTATACGATATTTTTTATCATATCAAAACTCGTAGAAGTTTAAATTTTTAATTTACCCAAGGCCGCGAAGTCTGCGTTTCAAAAAAATTACTAGATTCGTTTTGTTTATAGTAAAAGATTAAAGATATATTTTCATATATGTTATCAAAAATTCTCCAAATTGTGTAGAAGTCATTGTGTTGAAACCAGAAAATAAAGACCACATTTAGTTATACAGAATGAAAAAATATAATATTAATTGAAAGAAAAACAAGTAATATAAAAACCAAAAATTAAGTCAATTCCTACTTAGGTCAACAAAGAAACATTTTATTTTAGTTACTTTTTCAATTCCTACTATTAGCTCACAATCTCTATATATTTATTTATCTTGGTGGAATTTTCAATCGTTAATAAAATACATTTTAAAGCGTTCAATCGAGCTGAATTTTTATATGCATGATTATTTTGAATGACAATGCAATAATTTAATTATAAATAATAAAAATTGATTAAAACTAATCTTTTAAAGAATTACAAATATGCAGCCATGTTGGCATCATTTTCGGTGACTTGTGTCAAAACTTGAAAAGTTTTTTTTTCTCATGGGGTCTCAGGGGTGTTAAATTTTTCTAGAGGTCTGAAAATATTAACGATTTTCAAACAGGTATAGTTCTTTTAAATATAAATTAAATGATTCGAATCTTTTACACATTATTTATAAAAGAATGGGGCTTCAGAAAAATATAAAATGTTTAAAATATAGTAATAATTTTAAAAATCATAAGCATATGAAAATTCTATAATAAATATTAAGTATCTTTTGCGTTGCGCACGCTATTTTCTAAAATCGTAGCCTCTGATGTATAAAACTTTACAGAATTATAAAATGCATCATACTCCTTAAACCCTACCTAATTTTAGTATTATATATCTTTTGTATTTCAAAATATTTGTAAAATATTGCAATTCTTTAAATATTTTTTAAAAATGTATTTTTTTATTTATTAAAATATGTAAGTTATTATTCTATTTACATAAAAGTAGCTACAGTGTAATAAGAATACATTTATCTTTATAAATCAACTTATAGCTAGTAATTAAAGCTACTATTTTAGAAAATAGCATGCGCGACGTAAAACTTAATACATATTTCTTATAGAAAAGTTTCTTATTTTCATATGCTTATAATTTTTAAAATTATGATTATATTTTAAACATTTTAGACCTTTCTGAAGCCCCATTTCTTTATAAATAATGTGTAAAAGATTCGAATTATTTAATTTAAATTTAAAAGAATTATACCTGTTTGAAAATTGTTTATATTTTCAGACCTCTTGAGAAATTTAACACCCCTGAGACCCCTTCATTCAGTTGAACTGAAATTTTATAGACACGATTGTTTTGGATGACACAATACGATACTTTAATGATAATTAAAAAAAAATAATTACCGTTTAATATTGTGATTCTGTCATATGTATATACATATTTATATTAATTGTAACTATTTAATAAAAAGTAGCTAAAATAAAATTTTTCTTTGTTGATCTAAGTAGGAATTGAGACTTAATTTTTTTTATATTACTTGTTATTAAATAGTTTCAATTAATATAAATATGTATGTACATATGACAGAATTTCAATATTAAGTGACAAAATAGAAAGCTATTTTCCTTGCAATTTTTGTACTTTCCTTTCTATATATGGTGTTGGACTATTTTTTTTTTGTTTGTTACTATTTATTCATTCATTAAATTTAATTATTCTAATAAAATAGTAAAGAAAAAAGAAATCAGTTTTCTCAAAAATTAGGCCATTCCAGGTGGGATTCGAACCCACGACTTATGGATTAGAAGTCCAACGCGCTATCCATTGAGCTACAGGGACACAACGAACGATTATCCTTTCTATATATGCTTGTCAACTATTACTTTTATTTCATCAAGTGTCACATCCACTACAAGTTTTAAAAAATGTATTTGAACTTGAATAGATGAATAGAAAGTGTTTTATTAACTATTAGTGAACTAATAATAGGAATTGAAAAGACACTAATGTTTTACTCCTAGAGTTTTCTTCACTTCTTTATACAATTACTTCCCACATTAAACATTTATCGTTTCAGTTCACGAGCTTCAGAATTCCCAAGTTGTATTCTTCTGCTGCTAGTGCATTAAGCCAGGTATTCGATGCAAATGGTTATTAGAAGATTCTAGAAAGACTTCACCAAGTCATACAAAACAAGAGATGAAGAATTCCTTCCGGAAAAATTTTGTTTTTGAACAACAGTGCCCATATTTGCTCCGCTGCTGCGGCTCAAGAATTTCCGGATCAATTCGGATGGAAAAATTTTGATCGCCTACCCTATAGTCCGGAGCTTGTTCCTACCGATTATCCTCTTTTCTCCAAACTGAAAGAATTTCTGGGTAGTAAACGTTTTGAAAGTGATGGCGAGTTGGATAATGCAGTGATCACCCAGCTTAATGCACTGGTGAAAAATGAGTATAATATAATCTGGGAATAATATGCTATATAATATGGGAAACCTAAAACTGGTGAAAAGATAGGACAAATGTTTAAATGTAGAAAGTAATTCTGCAGAGAAGTATAGGAAGATTTAGATACATAAAAGAATTTTTTATCAATAAATATTGTGTTTTTCCTTTTTTTTTTTTAATATCTAAACGGTCTTTGTTTTCTGGGTAAACTTCGTATAAA
Organism: Trichonephila inaurata madagascariensis; assembly: GCA_019973955.1. Classification (NCBI taxonomy): domain Eukaryota; kingdom Metazoa; phylum Arthropoda; class Arachnida; order Araneae; family Nephilidae; genus Trichonephila; species Trichonephila inaurata. The sequence goes on from BMAV01005388.1 coordinate 6,798, forward strand.
TTGTAACGTAGTGACTAGGTAGCGCTTTTAGTCACACAACAAGACATTAAAAGAATTTACTTTATTCATATTTTACGTCAACATTATTTGAAGTCAAGCAGTATAATGTTAATTGTAGACTAATTAGTCCCTTATTTGCCCGTAAGGATAACAAAATACAGTCCCATATTAAATTGGCTTCACGGTTACTTAACCGCTGTGCAACCGTCTGGTAGTAGTTTCTCTGGAGGGTGTTGGCCCTATGCAGTTCCTCCGCATCACAAGATCCTCCAGAAGACTCCGCTCGTTCTCACCATCACGACTCGGCCAACACATGAAGAGACTTTCCTCCCGTGTCTTTCTCTTTGCAAAACAATCAGCTCTCGTCTTGATCCGATCTTGATCTCTGATCTTCGATCTCCGTCCTCCGATCTCTCCAGTCCTGGCGGCAGACGTTCGTCTGCACATCTGGAAGCTTTTCCATCAAGTGGCCATTGTTTTCTTGAAGTCATTCTCCCGTCATCCTCTTAGGCGTCAGTGTCCTCAGTCAGACAGGTGCCGTCAATTGTCACCCAGCGGGGGCACGTTTTTGTCTATTATGACTTCCAGTCATAGTGTCGTGGTGGATCCGAGTCTAAACAATAGGCAATGATCTCAAAGCCACGTGTACTGTCTCCGAGCCCCCTGCTCTAATCAATAAAACTTGACATGAATGTAAGAGTGTAGATTGTATCAAAGCTCAGTCGTCACACTATACATAACAACTTAAGAATAATTTAAATTTGTCCCCTTAGCTAAATATTATAACTTCAATTCTAACCTTGTGTATTTTTCCTTTAGCGTACGAATACTATTTTTTGAAACACCAGTCTCGTTTTATCTCCCACGGTAAAGTAGCCTTGTGGTAATAATCCCGAACTCTTGGCCGGTGTGTCGAAAGCTTGAGTCCTAGTGCCACCGAAAACCTGCCGTTTAGGAGGGATCGAGTCTAATTAAATCTGTCGAGGCTCAATGTCTTCACAGATAGGGTGATGTTAAGATACGGTGGTACCAACTCAGGCATTCTCCTCGTCACTTAATCAGGGTTCAAAATTACGAGATCCGTCTCACCAATAGCTCTCTTATTGCTTATAGGGCGACGTTAATAAAACTCGGACTACCATGGTAACAATATTAAATACTCTGTTTTGATTAATTTCTTTTCACATAGAAAGAAATGACAAAATACTAGTTAACGCATGCATTTTCCCAGCAGAAAGTTGGCGCTATGTTTTTCCTATAAACACCTACAAAGTTTATAAAAATAACAACCGTTTCCATTCACTTAAACAGGTTATTATAACATTCCTATTATATTTTTCTGTGTTTTTCCTTATTTGAATGTTTTCAGGGATTCTCCTACCTCTTTTTTTTGCTTGGGTTTTGAGCGCGCGCGCGAAAAGGTCGTTCTCAATCCACTCTTCTAATCTCTAAAATACTTAAATAAATTCTTTAATTCCTTTTCAAATTTTTTTTTGTCACGACTTCAGCATCAAATAAAATGAACGCATTTATTTGTATAGAGAGTAGGTGCATGAAACAAAAACTTGCCTTGAATATTTAAATAAAAAGTATTTCATTATGGATCCAAATTACCCAATATTTGTATTTCTGTCTTAAATTCGCTAATTGAATTCTATTCTTCATTTATTTGAAATTATTTTCAAAATCATATTCATTGCCTTAAATATATTGAAACACACCATACGTGTTGTTTTTCTTTCGACAACGCTCTTCTTGTGAGAAAATTGAGTTTTACAGCAAAGTTAACTTCCCTGTTAAAACTTGAGAAAGTTTAGAAAAGAATATCAGGTTTTCCAGATTGATAATTTTATCACCCTTGGCTACAAATTTGGAGGGAAAAATGATGTTGCCAAGGAACCATCGAGAAGTCTCTGGGGTCAACTCTTCTAGAAATTTCGATGAGGCTTTATGAGGTCAGAGGATTCAGAAGAGAGTCCAGTCGTGTGTGTTGACTGTGATCAGAGAGAATGTCTTTATTTGCCTAAGTTTATGCAGCATAACTGTTTAGAGACCCGTTTTTGGAACATTGGAAAGCTTGTTCATAACGAGTGCGATTTTCAAATGGTAAATAATCTGTTTTAATATTTCTTTGTGTATATTCGTCGTTTTGTCTTCATGTAGTTATCTGTTTGTCTTTGTCCATTATCCAGTTATTCAAATAATTCGAATCGTTGATTGATTCTCCCCTTATGCAAATTTGCAACAATACAATCAACCAATTTACTAAAACGAAGGTGGCTTATGAATTTATTCAACTACTTTCAGTTGTCTGAAAATCCAATACACGAAACAACATTCCTCATTTTTAGAGGAAGTTAAACACTAAAATAAGCACTTTTCGTTTGTCAACAACTTACATCATTATTTTGACGTCACCGAATTACGCGATGCAAACAATCAATCAATAGGAACTTTTTCTTTTTATTAACTATTCCCGCCAGAATGGAAATAAACACGATATTCGAACAGAAATTTGAATTCATATTCATTGGATTCATTTTCTGCTTCGAGTTTCTGGAGTTGAGAGTTAGTCTAACGTCGAGGACTCTTCACAGAATGATTCTATTCACTGAATTCGCGCTTTCGAAAATAATTGGCACTCACTTTATTTCAATTTGAAGAGAGGTGTGAATGGAACATTTTTCCAAGCAAACGTGTAAATAATGCGTTTGTATTCGAATGTTTATTTCACTATGAATATAATGAAGCATGCTTGAGATAGCGAATGATGAAATATTCCAAGAATTTTTGGATTGGTTGAATACTGAAGTGGATGTTATGTTCAACTAATAATTGAGCCTTATTGGGAATTTTTGAATAATTTAATGGTTTTATATTTCATTGTAGACGTATCGAATGATGCTGTTATAATTTATCTGAATAGTTAGAAGTACAAAAATATTTTTTTAAATTATAAAAGAAGGAAATCTTTATTCCTTTTTAACGTGATTGTTATAAAACATGTTTACTCTAAGTAAAAGTGCTTTAATGATTTATTTTATACTATTCTAAAGAACTTTATAGTTATTCCTTTAGTACTAAATTAATACTAACTTACTGAATTATACGAAAATAATTTCTTTAAACTTTGATTCAGGTTTTATGTGTCATTGATACAAGAAGTTGTAAAATATTATTTATTAATGTACAAAAAGTGGAAAAAGGCAAAATAAATCTCTGCTTGAAACTGTCTTCGCTCCATATAGCTCAAACCCACAATTTTTTTTTTTTTTTTTTTTTTTTTTTTTTAAAAAAATTTGAGTATTCGTGTAAGTTTATGCAATTGTTGCACACATTCCTGCATTTACATTATTTTCTTTAAATTTGAAATGATTAAATAAATTGCAATTTTATATTCATAAGCATACACAAAATAAAGATAACTTAACATAAATGTACTGAAAATAAAATATGGAACATATTTCAGAGAAGAAAAAATCGACTAAAGATCAAATTAAAATATTTTATATCCTATGAAGTAATAATGTCAAAATATGATACCTATATTGACATTTTACATTTCCTAAAAATTGAGCATCACTTTTTAACTATCTTCAATACATTATTAGAAATCTATCTGTAAGAGGGTACAGTATTCTGTGACAAGGTTCATGAGAGAGAATTTTATAAATTCACGTCATGGATTTGAATATGAATTCCATCTTAGACAGATTATGCGAATTTACAGCATTGACTCATAAATATCAAATTTAATATGTAATATATCCCGCCTTCTTTTCCTATCAATGGTAAGTTTATATAAACTTAAGCAACTCAAAATTAAAAACTGTTCAAAACTTAAGGTATCCGCCTACGTGATTTTGCTAAAGCGTATAAACGGATAATATTTATGATATTTAGTGTCACTTAAATTAGAAAATGTATATAAAATTGTTTTAGGAATATTATTACAATAAAAAATTATTTAAGTACAATATTTTGACAAAAAATGAACATAGAATGACCCATTTTCCAAATATTCTCCTTTTGTGAAAAATGCTTCTATTATAATAATATTTTGCCTGTATATAACTCAAACCTCTGTACAGAGGCTCAACTAGAATTTTTGAAATATATATCTTAGAAGTGGGTTTATCCATGTTTTACGACAACAGAGGGGATATTTTTTAAGAAAAAAACGCCGATAATTATTTCAAATGGTTGTAACTCTGAAAATAATATGAATTTTTCAAAAATCATAGTTGAGCCTCTGTACAGAGGTCTGAGCTATATGCAGGCAAAATATTATTATAATAGAAGCATTTTTCACAAAAAGAGAACATTTTGGTTATTCTAAGTTAATTTTTTGCCAAAATATTGTATTTAAATAATTTTCTTTTTGTCAAAATGTCCTTAAAACAATTTTATACAATTATTCTAATCTAAGTGACACTAAATACCATGAAAATTATTCATTTATGCGTCTTTTTAAAAGCACGGTTCCGAACGTAGTCGGATACCTTTAGTAACAATGCATTTTTCGCAAAACAGCTCTGAAATTATTGAAAATGTCTTTTTATGAACACTACGCTGGAAAAGTAGTTCTGTAGAAAGGAGATGTGCATATGTAAATGTCAGCACTATGATATCAGAGGAGAAGTCTAGGCACAAAACGCGTGGAATACGAGCAAGTCAAGCACTCTATGTCAAGGCAACTTAAAAGGAAGGATGATGGATCCTTTATAGACATTCCTTGTGTGACGGACTCATCACGCTTTCCATTAATTGTCCTCTTGGGCTCTTTGGGGCCGAAAAAGGCAAATTCTTTCCAACCAAATCCAGAAGCGATGCGTGATTATGCGAATTAAGAACCTTTAAAAAGCATAAGTTTAGCGTAAGCAGGGTGGCCTTTGGGAAGTGATTATGCTAGTTTGTGTTTAAGCGCTTAAGCTGAAATAAGCCGATATTCAAGAGTTCAGCTATTCGTGCTAGTGCGTTCAAGTCAAGGAGGATACTACTCCACACGAGATAAACCATAACTTCATTTTTAGAATCCGAGAGAGTGGCTGCTACCCAAGATATAGAGGTAGGATCGTTCTATTAATTACTAAGAACTGGGTATATACAGAGGTTAGGAGTAAGCGGTAAAGTTAAATATAGTGATCAGGATCGCGCTTATCTGGTAATACGTATTATCTGTTTCTTCACCTCAGATCCGAAAAGTTAAAATATGACTATTATCATATCGTATATTGTTTAAGTTAAGATCTTAATAAAGAGATATTAAGAATATGGCAACGCCTGTCTCTTCATTCACTCCCACATCTCTAGGTCATGAGGATAACTTAGAAGTGAGGCATCCCCCACGAGCTAATACCTTACACTTGTAAGTGAAGGTAAAAATCGTGCGCTCATAAAAGCTACATGAAACTCTCAGGATGCTTTAACAAGTGGTAGAAGGATTGGCAAGCTTTAAAAGAGAAGTAGTATGACAAGTGTTGCAGAAGAACTTGGAATTGCCAATAGGGTAGTTTCAAGAGCTTTGATAGCCCACTAAACGATATATACAGCTGTAAGAATGAATGGCTGTGGTCGACCGCGGACCCATGTATTGTTCTTCGGGCAAAAAGAGACTGGAGCGAGACATTGGTCAACATTGCTCAGCAGCTGTGTTCGTCAACTGCACCGTTGTCCTCATAGTAGGCAGCGTTGAGGACAACGGTCTCCATGCTGCATACGCTCAATGCATACCCACGGAAATCGCGGGTTGTGCAAATTTTACTACATCTGTTTTGCCCGTAGAAATTGTGGGATGTGCAGCGAGAGGGTTAAAGGGGTATCCAGTTCATTCTATTTATTTTCCTGAATTTAATGATGTCATGTTGATTATAAATTCTATATAATTCAAAATTATTCTTCTCCAGCTATTGTTTTCGTTTACACCTCCAAGCATATTTCGAAGTACTTTTCTCTCAAAAGATGCCATGCTATTTTCTTGCAGTTTGGTTATTGTTCAAGTCTCAGATAATAGGATATAATAAGAGTTTTGTTAATTAATAATTTTGTGTTTCTTGAAAGAAATTTAGATTTCAAAAATATATATGATTCTAGGTTTGAAAAAAAAAACCCGTGTTACATCTGAAATACACCACCAATTCCTTAACTTAAGAAAATTGTCACTAGGCACCAAAAATCGTTTGCCCGATCCTACCTAGAACCCTTATTCGTTCCATTTTTAGCGGCGCCCCCTTTCGGCGAGGAGGAAGAAGGCATCTGTTGCGTCTGAATGCTTAATTTAATCCCGGTGCTCGATTCACGATAAGCATTTCAGAAGAGTTGAACACCCCCTCCACCCCCCAAAAGAGAGAGAGAGAGAATGCAAGGAGCATTTGTTTTCACATCACTTAACAGAGCAGACGACAATTCAAAATAAAGTATAGAACGATCCACTGGGTCTGTTTGGAAAAGGGGTGGCGGAAGAGACCTGCATTCCGTTCTGGGAGATTTATGTGGTTATGGGAACAGACCGCCCCCTCGGAAAATTAGCTTTACACTCGCGAATGCCGAAATTGCTTTTTTTCCGGTTCGGGTTCGGGTGCTGGGTTTTGGCGATAGCCAGATGAAAAACTACCTCGCAGCTCGCTCGATTCGTCTGCTTTACTTTTTGTTGTCTGCTTTTTCGTATTCGGCGTTTTGGTTTAATATTTTTGGAGGTTTTTTTTTTTTCCTATTTTTTTTTTTTAATATTCTGAGTTGAGTGAAGAGTTGAGCTGTAAGAAGAAGAAATGGGAAATGATCATTTTTGAGATAAGAATAAAGTTATGAGGAGATGAAAATATAAAAAAATTTTAAGGGAAAAATCTGCGTTTCTTTGTGAAATTGATTAGTAACAAAATTTATGTATGATTTTAATTCTTCTTGACTTTTTATATAAAATACGTTTATATGCTTGTATATTCCCTTTTACTTGTTCCTTATTAGATAATAGATCTTTCAGATTAATTACAGAATATTACATAAACTCTTCGATCCATATATATGAATAATTAATTTAATCTAAAATTAATCCCATGAGATTTAATAATTAAGGTATTCAGTACATATATATGAATAGTCAATATGCTTTATCCTTTAAAAATAAGTAAGATAGTTTATTAATTATTTGTTTCAAAGGGTTATTTTACACGTACTGTTAGAAATCGTTATGCGTAGATCTTAATATTGCGGATTTTGTGATCAACGATTTTTCGTCAGAGGTCCATTGTACAGTTTTATGGGAGATGCATTTAGTACAAAAAGGTTTCAAAACCCACACATGAAATTTTGATGGAATAGTATCTGATGATAGCTTGAATTAAAACTAGTTCAAGCTATTCAAGTGTCAAAGCTATGGCAGTGAGAACCGCCACTAGATGGTGTCACTACCAAAATGGTTCTCATACTTGGGAGATTTGCAGTGTCTACAAGGGCTTATGTGCTAAATACCTTTTGAAAAAAAAAAATGGGAGGGAATTAGGAGAGAAAGATTCAGATTATCTCAGTAATTACTAATCACTTT
>BMAV01005388.1:14437-33751 GCA_019973955.1 Trichonephila inaurata madagascariensis
CAAAAATAATTTTACTAACATATTTTTACTTGAAAAAAAAAATGGGAGGGTATTAGGAGAGAAAGATTCAGATTATCTCAGTAATTACTAATCACTTTACTGCCCCCCACCCATATCTGTACCTCAAAATGTATACCTTCAAATGAGTAACAATATGTGAGTAAAATTATGTGTGCGTTCTGCGGCCGCAGTAGCTTAATGGTTATGGTGACGGACTCGTGACCGGCCTGTCAGGAGTTTGAACTCTAATACCATTGAAGATCTGCCGTGTAGAGGGGCTGATACACGCTAAATCTGTCGAGGCTCAAAGTCCTCCCGTTCGCGTGGTAAGGAAAAACGGAAAACGGGTGCAGCTCAGACGTCCTCTTCGTCACTTGGCCTTAGCTCAGAATTACGAAGTCCGTTGGCAATAGCCTTCGTATTGCTTTATATTGCGACACTAATAAACATTCTGTCTCTCATTTTATTTAATAATAATCGATGCAAAACAAGAAAGATAGACAAAAGGTCGGGAAAAAAATTATTTGTTTGCATATTTATTTAAAATGTTAGGTCTTTGGAATTTAACCTTTTGTAGATCAAGTTTAAGATTTTTTTTTTAAAATGTAGATATGTTCACTTACAAACTGAGTTTACCTAATTATGTATGAACAATGGTCATTTTTATAAATTATTTAAATTCTTGATTTGTTGGACTAATTCGTATTTTGTGGATCTAAAAATTGCATATGAGTGAACTCCAAAGTAGGAGGGGCATTTCGAGAGTGTCTCGTCCTTTTTTTTCCCACACAAAAATTTTATTGCCAAAAAAAAAAAAAAAAAAAAAAAAAAAATACACCATGACTTTATAAACTACATACCTCGGGCTACTTTTCGACATTGGGACGTCTTTCGTAACTTGCAATCAGTTTGAAGAAAGTACTCTGGTAAAATTCGGTGCCCTGCTGTGAAAGGAATTGTTACACAGTCCATTTCATCCCAGCATTGTTTTGGAAGTGACGTCCCGAGAGTGCGGCTTTCAGTGCAGGGGGGCTGTAGGCAGGGTGAACCAATCCCTCCTCTCCGGAACAACAAATCTGAGCTTGTGTGTGTCTTGCTGTATATGGTTTTGCGTTGTCACTCAAGAGCACAACATCTTCACTCAAACGCCCTGGTCTCTTTCGTCGAATGGCGAACGAGAGTTAGGTGAGAGTTTTGCAGTAGCGTATCGCATTGATGATGTCTTCTTGGATTTCTTCTTGGAAAAAATCAAGGAGAATCCCATTGTAGGTATTCTCGGACGATAGACACACTAGTTCCACGTATCCACTCATACTGGACAACTGCGCGCACTTCTATTGGTGACTGCGTTGTCAGCACATCTCTTTTTGTCTTCATGCTTTGCACTCGAATAATCTTGGGCACGACGATCATTTGCTACTCTCTCTTCCTCGTTGTTCTGCGCATGCGTTATTCTTTCTACACAGACACTTCTTCTACCGTTGAACCAGCAATGCATGTAGTTTCTTACAGCTTCATTCGCATTTACATGCCAGGTTAAGAAGTTTCTATACAGAAAAGTTACGAAGTGGGATTTGCTTTAAAGTTAAGATAAAGTGCACACAAAAGGTTATGATGGGGGAATGATTTTTTTTCTAGTGGAATTTCTGCGGATTGGTATTTTTATCATTGCAGACCTAGTACATTCCCCAGAAGTTAGCATAACTTTTTAGTGCGGCACCTTATAGACGATACTAATTGCCACAAGTAATTTTGAAGCCTAGTTTCCTCCTCAGATTGAGACACCTGAACTTTGACGATGCGAACTTGTTATAGAAATTTAATTTTGCCTATTGCACCCAAGACAAATAGGCACTCAAGGGATCTTTTACATGCTGAATAAACATACGACATGGACGCTGTCAATTTTTTGCATCATGAAAATCCATCGACTTGGGACGGGATCTAACCCGTAACCTTGGACATACAAGGACAGCGACAAACCAACTACGCCACCCAGCCGGCAAAAAAGGGAATGAGCATCGCTGAAGTTTTACTTATGATAAATTTAATTGAAAATATTTTGCATGTATAAGAAACAGCAAAGATGTTCGAGTTTCAGAAAGAAAAAAAATTATTGATCTTCAAAATGTTTTTAATAAACTGTTATCTCGGAACCAAATATAGGATTAAATAATTCAATCAATTGACCGTACATATACTTAAAAAAAATATAGGGTCTTACTTTTGAAAAATAATTCCTGAATTCTCATTATAATAAACACATTTAAAAAGAATAAATGTAATAACACTCGAAAAGAATCTGTGCAGCAAAATTATTGAATTAATTAAGAATAAGTTGTACATACTTCCGAACTGGAACAATCAGGTGTTTTTAAAATTTATTAAAACTAATAACTCATAAGTATTTATATATGATGATAAAAGAAAGTATTCGTTCTCTTTTCTTTTATTCGAGAATTAGAAAATATGCACCAATACGGTTATTGTTAAAATTTCACCCAAAAGTATTAAACTTCCTTTAGAAATAAACCAGACGCAATAAGATACTTAAAAAAAAAAGATTTTGAGAGTAAACCAATTGTGAAATAAATTTGAAAGCCCCTTTTTAAAAAAAAAACATATTAAGATCTTTAAAGAGATTATAGAAAGAAATAGGGAGGAATAAACTTTGACTTTCACACGAATATATTAATGAAGATATTTAAAAAGCCTACACTTTTTTTGCGCTTAAACTGGGTCATTTAGAATATACTTATAGTATCATTTTCATAAAACAAAAATATACTAGTTTTTACATAAATTCTGCGTATTTCTATAAAGCAGAATGCATATAATTTAATACGTATATTCTAATATTGAAGGCATAATTGCAATATATGTATATCTTAAGGGGTGGGGAACCTTCACAATGTCAGATTTCGGTCAAAATTGCGATTTTGATTTTTTTTTATACTAATACTATTCCTTATATTTCATAGAATAATTATGTCAAATACTTTTGTCATTTTGATTAATAATTACTGAATTATTTTTTATTTTAATCAAATAAATGTTTAAAATGCACTTTTCCTAGCTCTCAAATTTTCCATTTGCATTGATACATAAAATACTCCTTGCGTTTTAAATTACGTCATATCTCTTTGAAATTTTCACAACTTATAAAAGAGGATACAATTCACAAATTTGTGCATTAGTTTTCTAAAAAATTTAACGTATCATATTTTGTGCTGTTTTGATTACATGGAATGTGTGATAATTAGCGAAATATTTCATATAGTATAGAAATTTTTTTTTTCATCACATTTTATTCTGAATTTAAAATCCATGCACAGATATATTTTGTTGTTCATAAATATATAAAACAAAAATTATGTACGTATCTTAAAAACTAATGCGCAAAGAGCCTTTTTAAAAATAGTTTTAAAAAATTTAATTTAAAAAAAAAAATCTGTTGATAATAGTTTTTTTTTATGAAAAAATACGCTTAAATTGTGAAATATAACAATCATTTGCTGTATTGATTCCATTTTCAGCTAATTTAACTAACAATTTAAGAAATTAGTTTTAATGGTCCACCGCCCCCTTAATATACAAAAAAAAAAAAAAATTATACATTACTCTCTGCCACGAGCCAACTTTTTCAGGAGCTTATTATAGTGTTACAAGAAAAAAGTATTTCCAGAATCCGACCTGACATACACCACTGTGGGAGTAGGGAATAGGAGGCATATAATTGGAAGAGAGAAAAAAGCATTGCCGGTTTCGATATTACGTTTCAAAGTCTCTCCCAGCCAAACACATGACCCATCTAATGATGTCTATAGGCTGAACTTTATTTAGTATGCCGGACGCGCATACAGATATTGTTTCCAGTGCCGCTGTTCATTGATATGAATGGTGGTCGGAAACACTGGTAATACGTTTGCTGGCCTTGTATATTGCTTTGGGGTGCCCTGGTACGACTTGTTTTTGCTTGGGGCAGACATGTTTGACCACGATTGGATTTGGAAGCTTGGCGATTTCTTTCTGCATTACTGTGAAGAACAAATTAAATTTAGAGTAAGAGTAACGGAATTTCAATTCCGTGATGAAAAACAATGTTGGAAAAGTGCAGTATATTTCAAAGGATCACAAAAATGTTGAAATAAATCTTAAAGTTTCATAAAGAGTTCCAAAAACTTAGAGAAAATCACATTGTATTTATATCTGATGAAAATATGCAGTAAAATAACATTATTTAGAAATAAGGTGATGTTTATGAAATTATACTTGATATACTGTGGTTTTGTGCAGGAGAAGCACTAGGGAAAAGATTAACCTTACTGTATAATAATAATATTTAACACTTGATACGTTAGTGGGCTTCGCAAAATAAGATTTACGCTTAAGTATTTATTTTTAAATCTATAAATTTGATAAAAATTTTAAATTTTTAAAACCTTTGCCCTGAAAAATATTTTATTTTATTTTATTTATTTTATTTGGTGGAACTAATGAGAAGAAAAAAAGAAGCTAAAATTCGAATGACTATTGTGTGAAATTGTACGTATTTTTATAGTTTTATAGTTACTTGAAAAATATAGAATTTAATTTAAAAGTTTGTTTCGACATTACGTTCTCAATTTCATGATTAAATGTCCTTAAAAAATATGTAATGTTATATCGTGTGTGTATATATGTATATATAAGTTTTTGTTCACGGATGTATATGAAAAATTTTCAGGATATTAGTTTAAAAATAAATAACTGACTAATTTCATTAACTAAAGTAAATGCACCTATTTCAACTTTTAGTTTAGAAATAACTTTACTCTGAATAAATCCTTCATACCCAGACTTGTGATCTCAGTAGTATATAAATTGCCGAAAGGAGTAATAATTTCTGAGAAATTTTTAGTAAAAGTGTATTCTGATGAAATAAAAAAAAATAATAAAATACAGAAATGATAGACAGACTAAAGTATTCAGCTTCTAAAAACATGGTATTTGCACTTCTATATATATGAGCACAGATATAAATTGATCAGATTTACTGATAAGCAGCAACATACAGACATCGAGATACTTATAAGTCTACATCGTTATGAAAAATAGTAATGCCAAAGTTTAAGATAATAAAACGTCTACTATCTGCAGACTTCCTGGAGAAAAAAAAATTCTTACTATCCCTATTAGCTTTATTAAAACTCATTCAACGAAAAGTTGTTGTAAAATGTAAGTTCTTTACAGCAAACAACAAAGAAAGTCCATAAATTATTAGCTTTAAGCAAGATTTCAAAATAAGTCTAAAAAGTGAGTTAAGTTAAGACTAAAATTATTTTTGATCTTGGGTTCTTAACAGGAAAATGAGTTGGAACCATGGCTTATATGATTAGAAAAAAAACTCCCATTGAAGAATAGAAAATCTTACTAAATTCTTAGTTTGTGTACAATGACTCTTACTATTTTACTCAATATCGCTTTTTGTAATTTATTCTCAAGTTCGTCACTCTAAAAGTATTAATCCATGCCTCTGCTATTATGTTAATCGCATTATTATCGTTAGCTTTAAATTTTTGTGGTCAAATATGGCTACTCGAACTTGTATCTCAGTGTCTTACGGATTGCGGTTTTGTAGCCCACTCGCTTGTAACTTTCTGTATTTCTTATAGCCGCTGTCTCCGTTCTGCGACTGGAGAGGAGTTTACTAAGGCCAATTTCCCGGTGAGGGGGGAAAGGAAAAAGCAAGGGGGAGGGGAACAGCTTTGACATAAACATTCCAATTCAGGGCAGTCCGGATATCGTAAAAAAGCGAGGAATCCACCCTTCCAAAAACAGAGACGACTATTTTCAGAGCTGTAGAATTTAGTGTGTTGCCGGGCTTCTCTCTTTCTCTCAAAACCCGTTTCCTTTATCATTCCAATGCCCTTTCCTGCCGTATATATGAATGGATGATTCTAGTCTGAAATTGAGAATTTAAACCTGTTGTTCTGAAGGGTGGGCTCCGCATTCTATCGGTTTTCTGTTTCGTGAAAATGGCCCGGAATATCGTTTGCCAGACACTGATGGATAAGAAGTGGGTTGGTTATGATTCAGTTTAGTATTTCTTTTGATCTTCGACACCGGAGTTCTATAATCTGACTCGGGGGTAGTGGGAGAAAAGAGAACCCCACTAACTTCTCGTTGTCTTGCGGTTTTTGATTCAAGGCAGAGAGATGAAAATGGGATTTATTTGTTTATACTTTAAGCTTTTATTCTGAAGGAAAGCGTAGAATATTTTTCTATTCTCTTGTTTGCTTATTTTATTTAACCTCAAAGGTATGAATAAGTATGAAAAGTGTTATTCGTATTGTTTATAAGTGCGATATGCCAGACACGAGTATATCTAGATTTAAGAATCAAATATTGCTTTCTTATGGATTAGAAACGAAAAAAAAAACACCCCATGTTATTTATATAAGTATTGTTATTTATATAAGTAAGTTATTTTTCGTATTTCTTGAGCAATAATGTGTTTAGAATCCATTGTTATTTACTTTTTTCACTAAATGAATAAATAAAAGTTTAAGCACTGTCAAAAGTCTAATCTTATTAGATTGTGGAAAGATAGTTTGAAATAAAGTTTTATAACATCAGACAAAACGCAAATTTACCTAATAAAAAGGAAAAGACGAGTTTATGTCCATTCAATAACAGAAAATGACAGATGTAATAGAATAAATTTAAGATATTAAAAGGTATTTACATAAATTATTGACTAACAATCCCCCAATTTCCAAAGAATTAGATTTTCTTAAAAATGTTTAATAGCATTATTTAAATATTTTTTTTTTATAAATTACTCAATTGTCTTTTCCAATCAAGTAATTTATAAAGTCATTTTTTTTATTGAAGAAGTTAGTTATTAGTCTGCGTATTATATAAAAATCGCTATATCACGCATACGTTAAAAAAAGATTAAGAATTAAATATATGTATATATATACAATAAGACCCCGCTTAACGCTGTTTAGATTTTACGTATTTTTATTTGAATTGTGGGATTCCCCCAAATAGCTCGCAGCGTTAGGCTTCCCGATATCTTTCTTCTTTCCGGCGTTATTAAACGAAAGTATTTTTATCGTTTCAAACATTTGTTGACGTTATTGTAAGTATAAATTTGTATAATATAACGATTGCTATAGTGACAAATATTATGATTTTTAGTTTTTATCATGGGTGATAATAAAAAACACGAAAATAAAGCATAAAAAAGCATTTCACTAGAAACTAAAATGCAAGTGATTAGGAGATTAGATACTGGAGAACGTCAATCTCAAATGGGTGCTGCATTAAATTTGGCAACTTCAACAATAAGGACTATTCTTAAGAATAAAGAAAAAATACTGTCATCGGTAAATGCAACTACGACAAGCTGTGCAACTAGAACTACCCCTTCTAGAAATAATACAATAGAGGAAATGGAAAAACGACTTTCTATATGGATTGACGATAAAATTGAACGCAAAATACCATTAAGCCAATCTACCTTCTTGATAAAATGGCAGAAAATTGGAAATACAGAAGAGACTGAATGATCTGAAATGTAAACATACTGACTTAGAATTTTATTTATTTTTATATGAATATTCATTTATTATGTTTCTATATTTGTAAGAAATAAATTTTTGTTTTATTGTTAGAAAAACATAATTAATAAATTTAATTGTAAAATACCCGACCAATTTTCTACCCATCTTCCCCTAACCCCATTATTTACATGAGATAACCTCGTTTAACGCTGTTTCATATTACGCTCTACTTTGATGGAAAGTACACCGCGTTAAGTGGAGTCTTACTGTATATATACTTTCTGACATATTATTTTATTTTACTTTATTATACAATATATAATTATATGTATACGTCAGATCTGAAAAGTTTAAGTTAAAAATTAATCGAATAATAAATAAAAATAGAGCGAACACTTTGCTACCACCTAGGGATTTGAGGGTAGGGCGAGCTCTGACGCGTAGAGAGCATAAGCAAAAAGAGGGACTGGTGACTCCTCGCTGTTATGCTGTCCTTTGTTCCATCCGATTGGGCGCCTAATCGCCGCCATATTGAAGTAGCTAAGCTTGAAGAGTAATAAAGCACAGAGATATTTTAAAGATGACGTCCTTCTTCATTTACTAGCAGGCCTGGGTATATCAGTAGCGCACTTTTTCAAGAACGGCGGGGGGGAGGTCCGGGGTCGAAAGTTCACCATTCTTGTATCATGCTCCTTTTGATTTTGTCGATTTTTGGGAACAAAACACAGTAAAAAACTAATTATTGAATAAATAATTAGCATTAATTAATAAAATTAATCATTAATAATAAATACTTACGTACTATATACTTAGAATTATAATCAATTGGAAAAAAATCAAGAGCTTTGGGGGGTCTGGACCCCCAGGAACCCCACACCCTTTTGTGCGCCACTGATATAAATAACTTTTAATATACTTTGAGAGACGAAAATGATTTTATTACCAGATATTGAAACAGATAACTGAAATTTTGCAAACAGTAAAAAGGCAGTTGCTACAGTATTAATAAACATTGCAGACTGAGAACTGCTTTTAAAGAAAAGTAAGGTTTGAACAGTTTTTTGGTTATCCAATCTTCTTTCTTACTGTTTATAATACTGACCAAAATTCTACAGAATATAATGGATAGAAGTTCTAAATCCACAATATTAATAAAAAAGTTACATACCGAAATAAGCTTTTAAAAATCCTTAGATCAAGCTCTCTCTCTCTCTTTGTATATGTATAATCAATCACATACTAACTGTCATAAACCTAAAAAAAAAAAAAACAATAGAAATAAAAAAAAAGAAGTATAGGTCAAAAATAAGAGAGTCAAGTGTAATAGCAAACGCTTAGCCTTAAGAATTAAGATAATAGAATTAAACATAGTTTTAAGCACGGAAAACCTTCCCCTATATTTGGCTATACCGCTAGGTGGAAATGAGAAGAAAAAAATAGCTTAAGCATAAAGTTCCATTAATATTACAAATAATAATAAAACTGAGTCGGATATATGAGTATCAAGCTTGCTTGGGGACTTAAGCACTGAGGATCTCGCTTCAGACTGACCACCTGATCGGGACATCTGCTCATGCACCTCAGCTCCCAATGGTCACGTATACTGAGGTGAACACAGTAGACCCTGGCCCTCGTGGGCTGTTGCACCTGTCAATTTTTAAAAAATTCTTTTATATTCTGTTTTGCTTAAATTCAACCGATTTTTTTCTATTTTACAATGGGAAAAGGGAATTTGTTCTCCATTCCACATTATCTTCGATTAACTTGGCTCATAATAATTTCTCATAATTATTAGAAGTGGTTTGAATTTATCGATATTAAATGACAGTTTCTTGAAACTATGGATTGCCACTGAAAATTGAGCTGTAAAAGAAACCTTTTTGACAAAAACGACGATCCTCATTTAAGATCATTAAGAATAATCTTCATCTATTACTTATCACTTATATCGTGTTCTTTTTGTCGTGAGAGAAAATATTCTTCTTGCAAAGCTTTTCTTTTTCAATGTTAATTGTATGTTTTCCAAAGAGCATTTAACTACAGTATAATACCTTTTCCCGCACAAAACCGCACTTCGCAGCAAAAATACTTTTACAAAAATGCAAGAAAAATAAGCATCTCTGTGGAAAAAGAATAATATTCTTTTCGGAGAAAAATGATCGAAAGTCGTCGGCCCATTTGGAATTTATAGGAAAAGTGATTTTCTAGCTAATTAGTCCGAGATTCGGAGTTTTTGATTCTTACTCTGAAGAAATTTTCTGCTTTGAATGCTTGATTTTTATCCGAGTAATTGTGAACTTTTCTTTGTTTTATTTTTTTTATCGCTACATAAAATTTACTCTTTAAAAACCTTACTTGTTTTTCATTTAAACAATTCAATAATGCCGAACGCAGACTTTGAAGAATATTAATTAGTTCTTAATTAGTAAATTATCTTAAACAATTTTAAAAAGAAGAGTCCATTCGAGTTTAAAAAGAAGTCTAAAGGTAAAAAGAAATACTTTCTTTTTGGTAAGAATTCTCTTCGAATTTTTTTTTGTTTAAAATCTTATATATTCTTTAAACAATGCAGTTTCGTAATGGAAATTTTCACAATTTTTAGTCTATTGATACTGGAATCAAAAGATTTAAATTCCCCTGATAATAAAAATAAAAAAGGTTATTTTTGATTTTAAAACGTATATAAAGTAACTTGTGTATGTGTGCATATGTATTTTCCTCTCTTTTTGTTGCCAGATAATAATGCAAAGGAAAATAAATTAAGAACGGAATATTGACCTCTTTCAATATATATAAGGAAATAATTTTTTTTACAACAAATTTCTTTTAAACATACTATATCTAACTTAACTAAAAATACCATATCTTAAACAAGCTTTATATAAATGGAATATTAGTGATATTTTTTTTATCGAATGTATGCAAGAGTTATAATTTGGAAAATACTCTTCTGTAAAACCTATGCAACGATCTCTAATTGAGAGTGCTATTACCAATCATGGTGTAATAGTAGGTTAACACTTATTCTTGCTTATGGACAATGTCACGCTTGCAGGAATTTTTCGAGTTCGGGGGTCGAGGGCCAAAGTTCACGCGCGATTCTTGTATCATACCTCAATACTCCACCAAACATATTATTTTGATTTTACTGATTGTCGGGAACAAAAGCAGTAAAATATAAAGTATTGAATAAATAATTAGCATTTATAACAAAATAAATTATTAATAGCAAATACTTAATTAAATTACCAGAAATGCTATAGTAATATATACATAGTATGTATATATTACTATATGCATAGGACTATCACCAGCGAAAATAAAATCAAGGGCAATGGGGGGGCGGAACCCCTAGACCTTCCCCTTGTGTGCACCACTGCTTATAGATAGTACTTACGTACGTCCTTTGGTAAGTAGAAGATTGCTTAAGTAGAAAGTTGAACTTTGTTTATATTATATTGAAAAAGACCAATTTTTTTTTACTTGCTGTATTAGATTAAAATGTGTGTACATAAAAGTATTCCATACGCTTTAAAGAACAATGACAGTTTTAGACAAGTACTAAAATTGTCTTAATCTTGAGTCAGTAATATAAAAAATTATCTATATTAATTAATATTATTAACTAATGCCCCATTCACTACTTTTTTTTAAAAAAATGTCATAAATATTGAAATTTTCTGGGAACAGAATTTTATGAAAGAAAATCTGAATTGATTTTATTTTTTCAATTTTGTGATTTCCGAAATTGAAATTTAAAATACTAATAATTGATACAATGCATAGTCTGATAACAATGTTATACTCTGTGTGTGTGTCTTTACCAAGTAGATTATTAGAAATTTACAAAATAAATATAAATAAAAATAAAAACTTTTCTAAGTTTTATTTATATATTTCTCTTTAGACAGCTTCCATTATACTTTTAAAATCAAAAAATTATTTTTAATCCGTTGGAAGAGCTGATAAAGGTTTGATTGCGTCAACCATACGATTTCCTGTTCTATTTTAGCTCACTCCATCTATAAATTTTAGTACATAGCCTCATTACTTATTACATATTTAGTTATTATTTGTGATTATTTGCGTTCGATTTAATTAATTGAGAGAGAAATTTGGTCTGAAATACAAATTTTCGTGACTTTACATTTCTACCCATCAAACTTAAACCATCCTTAAGAAAATGCCAAGTCTACCAGGCTTCATATATCAGATTTAACAACACCCCCAAATTCAATTTCCCCTCAAGGACGTGCTGAATTCACAACAAACACCCCCTCTTTCTACTCCCCTTCCAACTCTTAGGACATCCCTTCCTGGAGGTAATCCAGTTTCACCGCCAAATTAAAACACCTCGGCTGTAATTTAAGAGTTATTCGAAGCAATAAACTTGTTGAGCTCAAGTACAGAGTTCACAATATCGGATATAATTTTCCATAGTGCGATAAATCGGAAAAGATTCGGAGATCCTCTCTCGGCTTCAAGATCTCTCTCTCTCTCTTCCTCATCCCCCCGTTCCTCAACCCCGCATCAATACATTTGAAATGCGAAGCCGCGGCTACTGCGAATCGTTAGGCGGCCTATCCCTGTGTGTCATTAAGAGGGACTTAATGAGTGCAGAAGCGAGGCACTAATTGGCTTAATTAATCCGCTATCAGATGCAGTGCAATTATTATTCTCTATCTCGATTTGTTAAAGTTGCCGTGCGAAACTTCAAATTTCAACACTTATCCGACGCTACGGTCAAAAGATTGCTGCTTGCGTCGGACTTGCTTGTTAAAGGTCGGGTTCTGGGGGAGGGGGGAGTGTGAAGTTTCTGATTGGATACGATGGGTCGGATGTCGACCCAAGAACGCTGGGATTGTCCCCAGAATTTTTAGAATGAATGATGCCCTCCGATTTGTATACATGATACGTGCCGTGTAAGGGCGTTTCCTTCAGAGAATTGTTCTTGTTTTAGCTTAATTTTGAGATGTATCAGAAGAGGGGGGGACGTGTGTGGTTTGTAAGAGTAATTACAGGGGTTATTGTTCGGGGATTTTTGAAATAATTGATGGTTAAGATTAATCTGTGGGATTAATTCTATGTAAAAGCATTCCATTGCTTTGTATTCTTTGCTATCGTGAAATGATGTATTAGACAAATTAACTAAATTTGAAAATTTAATCTAAAGAAGTCAAGATTTTTTGTTTCATTTCACATTTATATATGATTGGAAGAAGTATAACACCTATTTCTAAAATCCTCTTTTCTAGATGCATTATATATTAGATCGTTTCTCAAACTGTGTCGCGCGACCCCCTAGGGGGTCGTGATACACCTACGATGGCGGGGCGAGCACATTGAAAAGTCGAAAATAAAAGATTTAAAATAAGTGTTAATTTACTGAAAAAAAGTAAAATAAAATACATTCTGGCATAATAAAAAGTTAAATACACATTTACAATGATATAATGCTCTTATAAATGTATCAGTAGAGTACAATGTTTTTGATAATTAATTTATCAATTCTAAATTAAAACCAAGTTTAATGATTACTATTGCCTCCCATGTGCTTGTCATGTACAAAATTTAATACTTATCTTAATGGTAATAATAAAATATTTAATTAAAGTTATATAAGGTTTATAATTAAAAGTCGTATCGTAACTTAAGCGTCAAAATACATTTTTGTTGCATTCAATACATTGTTATTGTAAGGGAGGAGGTGCAAAGAAAACTATGATTGAAAATCAGGTCGTAAATATTGAAAATTTGAGAAGCACTGCATTATATGTTTCATATTTTTCAAAAATGTTTAGATATTCCAATATATACAAGAAAAAAAATTTTTTTGCACTTTTAAATTTTTTTTTTTTTTTTTAACTTTCAATTCAGCTTTTATTTCCTAATTTTTCACTTTTATTTGAGTACTTCAAATGAATATATGGTGTTACATAATTTAGTAAATTGCGAATATCCTTTTTTCTTAAAAATTGTCTTTTACTTTTGTGGATTTTTTAAAATCTTTATTCAAAATTTCGAAGTGTTATTTGTCTGCCAATAAACCATTTTGCTTAAAAATTATAGTGTTCTGTTTTGAAATCCATCCTTATTTTTAACTATCGCAGATATTTCCACATTTCTATAATTCAGATACTAAACTAAGTATCTATCTAACAACTCTAAGAACTAAATAGTATTCATTTATTTAAATTATAAACCAATGAATTTCATTCAAGGATTTTTAATTTGATCATTTTTCTAAAAAAACAGATTTGAAGACATTTTTTTTTTACATAGAGGAATAAAACCAATTTACATCATCTACTTTTAAGTTCAAGAGATAACTTTCTTCACCTACTTGCATCTAAAAACATAGTTCAAACGTTCAAAATTTAAAAAATTTGTTACATGATGCAGTAATAGCAATAATATATAATTAAATATTTTTAATTAGGAATCTGAAATGTATATATATCACTAAATGAGAAATTTTATGATGCATAGATAAATCTCTATGATTTTTTTAAAAAAACAAACATATTCACATACACACCAAATACAAAACAATTTTTAAAAGAAATTCTCGAAAGAAATAGTGTGATCGCGTTTGTCTTCAAAATAAGATGACATGAAAAATTTCTTAAGATCTTTTGAATAAATTTAAGATATACTTTTCTGTATTGTCTTATATTTAAATATTAAAAACATTGCCATATTTGGAACATTTATTAGAAAATTAAACAATTTTTCAATCAATCAATCTGCCAATAAATTTTTATATAGTATAACTAAATATAAATATCAATTACATTTATAATTAATGTACTATCAGAATTAGCATTGATTTGGAGACTATAAATACAAGCCTATGTAATATAATAAATTTTGGGGGAAACTATGTCTCTCTCTCTCAATCTAAGTAAACATTAAGTTATCTTTATATATAGAAAGAGAGAGAAATTTTCTAGGAGGGTGAGAATTTTTTTCTCTTTAAATAGTCATCCTAGATCAATCTGAATTTCCTTAGGAGTTTTTATTTTTGTCTTCAAATTTGATGAAATTTTGTGACCTAAGTCGTTTTGACTCAATCATTTAACATTCTGTCTTGACTTACAAACGATCTTTGCAGCCGCAATTCTCTTTCGGCAGAAAAGCAAACATTTCCAAAATTACTTTATCAATAGCAGAGAACAGAGGTAGGGGAACCTTTCTACCATTAGAAACCACATGTAAATTAGGTGGTAATAAAGGAGGCCGCATAGGTTGATGTACCTATAGTAGCGACTTTTATGAAATTAATATAGTTTTTGTACAGATTTAACAATTTCATGCATTATATAAAAATATTACGAAAAAAACATTTTTTTAAAATTAAATCCTTATTTATTTGTTATTTGACATTAAAAGTTACAATATAAAATACTTTTATATTCAGATAAGGGTAAAAACTTCTTATAACGTTAATAATTAATTATTTTATTTTTATATAAAATTATTAAATGCATAAATACCGCTGTAATTTTTTATATTACAATGTTGGTAGTTTTATTTGTGTAAGCTCGCACACACATGACAGGCTCTGAGACTGCATGAAAAGAATGCCAATAACTAAATCTTTAAATAATTAAATCTTTAAATAACTAAAACTTAATATAAGCATGGTAGAACCTTTCCGATATGGCCACCCATTGGTGCCTAACTCATTCGAACATTGATATAGAGAGGTATCAATACAGTAAGACAACAATAATAGAAAGAAAATAGTTTTTGTGTATAGATCATATAACGTGTCTGGTAGTATTGCCGAGTTGCATTAACTGGCGTTCTAACATTTGAAATGTACAATTGGCTCTTTTCACATGTAGTCATTGAAACAAGTATACATTAATGTCTTTCTTTATTTAATTCTATTTATTTGAAAATTGTTGTAATACATATAATTAAAAATTAATTAATACAAGCACTAGCCTTTATGAAGGCTGGACAAGAAACTTGAGGAAACCACATGTTCCCCACCTCTGGCATATCGCTTTTAAAATATTATTAAGAAAATGATTATCGCCTTTCGCATCGTCAAAACATTTAATTTTACTTATTACCTCTGATTAAAATTTGACTCACAAAAAGCCTTTTAAATTTAAATCATTTAAAATCAAATAAATAGTTAACAGTTTTTAAAGGTCAACCCCCCACCCCAAAAAAATCCTATTTTTTTTTTTTATTAGATTATTCATCATAAAAATTATATTTAATGTAACTCCTTCCAATATATATAGCAAATGTAAAATTAAAACAATAATGATAGTAATAATAATTAATTAATTACTCTGATTGCATCTCTCTAAATTAACACCAAAAGCTTTTAATTATAATTTGAATTCAAATACACAAATCCATCTTCCTCGGGCTTAATGCTTCTAATTAAAACTCTTTGTTTCACCATGACTTATTTCATATTCCTCACAGCTCCCATATTATTATTGCATTATCATCCACGCATATTCCTGGAGACATTTCTCATCAGGAGACGTCTTCAATTACACCATTCTTTATAGCTTCAATTGCCATTCGCTGGCAAATACTCTCTCTCCCTTTCCGCACAATGCCTCCGGGTCCCTAAAGAGGATATTATTTTCCCTTTCCATTAAAAGCAAAACGAAACAATATCTTTCGGACTGAAAAGCATCTCTTTTATTCCAGACGAGGTGATAACAAAGAAAGAAACGACAACCGCACCACTGCTGGGACCCCATTGTGAGTCCTGTCTTCATTACACTCGTACAACAAACAAATTCAAAGTATTTCTTCCACCCCCAAATAGTTTTTGTCCCTCTCCCCTCCACCCCCTCCACCTCTCCTTTTCCGGAAAATTGTCGAAAAGGAGAGTATTAATTGCTCTAATTGCGTTACAATCACCGCACTAATTGAAACACCAATTAAGCGCAAATTATACTGCAATATTTCTCGGCAGTTGCAGGTGCGTTCGACAGACACAAACATACGGAAGAGGACCTCTCATTAAAACAGTGGACTGCTTCCCTTTTTCCCAAAGAATTAATTAGGAAGCTTTATTATTAATGAAGATCGTGCCAAAAAGTGCGGGCGAGGGTCTTTTCTTCGTCCCCGCCCCTCTCTGAGGGGGCCGCCCCTGCAAGAAAAGGATCCTCAAGTTCTCGAGTGCCCCACCAAACCCGACACTCTCTAATTAAACGGTGATTTTAATTACTTGTCCAAATCTCTCTTCTTCGTTTTCTTTCCTTTTCTATTACGCGGCAGCCTACCTCTTCTTCTTCTTCTTTCTTTCTTTCCACGTTCAGAAATACTAATTCAGTTTGTTCAATTGTGACGGAGCCACTTGCTCGCCCATTTTAATTTGATTAATGCAAACGATAGTTTTTTTTTTCCTTATTCGTTTATTATTTAATTTTGAAAAATGGCAACACGATTTGATTGGAGATGCAAGCAAGCAAGCAATTGAAAGAGATGGAAGTCGGTAAATAATTGCGGGGAAAAATAAACTTTTATTATCGAAACAATTAAAAGAGAGGGGGTCCACGAGTGGAACCTGTTGAAAAGATAGTCCCTGGAAGTGAAAGGAAAAATTAAAAATTTTCAAGGAGAAGGAGTTTTGTGTTTTCCCACTTCTAACAGAATTTTCAATCGCTTTTGTGAGGGAAAATAAGACAACAGGGAAAATTTTGTTCCAGACTCAGTGGAGATACACTTAAGGTTTGAACTGGATTTTGTAAGAGATTAGTCAGCTGTTGACTGTGTCTTCGGTTTTTTTTCCTGCAAAAATTGTGTTACAGCAAAGGAGATATGTGTGTTAGGGGCTTTCTCTCTAGTAAACTTCCCTAATTAAACTTCAACCATGTTGTAAAACTTTTGCGAGAGATAAAACAGATAAGTAAATTCTAACAAACTTTCTATTTTTAGGAAAATAAAAGTTTATCTTTAGAAATACTTAACATTTTCTTCCCGAATGTAGCAGGATGTAACATGAAAATGCTCACGAAGTATATACGTGTAAAATCTACTTAAATGCTTGGTGAGTCGGAAAAGTATAATATTTGTAAATATCAATAGGACATGACCAATTTAAGGTATCCGACTACGTTCGGAACCATGATTTTAAAAAAGTGCATAAATGTACAATTTTCATGATATTTAGTGTCACTTAGATTAGAACACATGTATAAAATGGTTTTAAGAACATTATGACAAAAAAACTTATTTAAATAGAATATTTCGGCAAAAAATTAACTTAGAATAATCTTTTTTCAAAATGTTCTCCTTTTGTGAAAAATGCTTCTATTATAATAATATTTTGCCTGTCTATAGCTCAGACCTCTCTACAGAGGCTCAACTAGAATTTTTGAAGAATTCACATTATTTTCAGAGTTACCACCAATTTAAATAAGAATTGGCGTTTTTTTTTTCTTAAAATTGCTCCCCTCTGTTGTCGTAAAATATGAATAAACCCACTTCTAAGTTATATATTTCAAAAATTCTAGTTGAGCCTCTGTATAGAGGTCTGAGCTATATAGAGGCAAAATATTATTATAATAGAAGCATTTGTCACAAAAGGAGAACATTTGGAAAAAAATTATTCTAAGTTAATTTTTTGCCGAAATATTGTATTTAAATAATTTGTTTTGTCAAAATGTCCTTAAAACAATTGTATACATGAATCCTAATCTAATTGACACTAAATATCATGAAAATTATCCATTTATGCGCTTTTTTAAAATCAGGGTTCCGAACGTAGTCGGATACCTTAAGGAAGGAAGACTAACCATAAGATTCTTTTTTGAAAATTATAGCTCGACACATAGATGACGTAATTTATTTTCAACTATTAACATTTTAAGCAGAGTTTTCTATCATTTTGTACTTTAATTAACGATGGGTTTTGAAATAAGTTGTAATATAAGAAACACACACATCATTGATGCACAGATATTGAAGGTTTTTATTTTTTTTTTTAAATATTGTCTTCCAGAAACAGCTTGTGGGCGGGGCATCCTAGTGGTCAAGGTCACGGACTCGTAGATGGCATGTCATGAGCTCGAGCCTAGCGTCACTGAATACCCGGAGCTCAGACAGGGGGCCGATGCACGTTAATTATGTCGAGGGTCAAACGACCTCCCGTTGGTTTGTTGCGGCTCTTAGGAAAGAAAGAGTGCCATTTTACGTACCGTCCTCCTCACTTGACCACGATTAAGAATTACGAGGTCAGTCACCTATAGCCCTCGGGCAGCTTTGGAGTGCGACGCAGATATAACTCTTTCTCTCTCTCTCCAGAGACAACTTAAACAGTTCAGAATCAGAATTCAGTTTAGTTAGGATTACTTTTATCCTTCTTGTCAGTGGCTTACACCAGGATGGGGTCTGACGGTTCAGCCCCCCTCCCCCATAGACCAATATATTTTTAATTTTTACCGTATCAATTACCTCTTATTTGCGACCCAATTTTCCATCATAATTTTCATCACGCCCCTTCCTTACAACAACAATGTGTTGAATTTAATAATACTATATTTTGACGCTAAAGAACTGCAAAATGACTTTAATTTCTTAAATGTCACCGACGTATATAAACGTCTCGCTCGCCTAAAACGGACGTATATATATGTCTTTCCGAAGTACGATATTTTCTATGCACTTTTATTCATAAAATTATTCTGAAGGCTTTGAAATACAATAAAAGTATTTTAACATTTTCTGCGAAGGATTTACTTATATCAGAGGATTTCCTTATTTTTATTCCTCCCCC
>BMAV01005388.1:38030-58569 GCA_019973955.1 Trichonephila inaurata madagascariensis
ATTAATCTATCAGTCAATTCATAGTCGAGCTGAGCTGTATCTTTATATTCATAAAATATCTTCCAAGGTTTCCTTGATTATGAATGGTAAATTTTTATAACCTTTTTGATACATACTATAGCAATTAAATATTCACAAATGAAGCGTTCCTCAGAACAATGGAAAGGTACTGATCTTTCCAATTACAACCATAAGGAAATTTCCTCACTTCACAAAACTACCCTCTCTCACCTTGCAAAAGAGTTCACTCACTCTAACGTCATTACTTATTCCTTAATTGTTTCATCTGCTCTTCATTCCGACATTCTCCTCCCTCCATATGGATAGCTTCCTTCCCATTACTTTCTTTTAGTGTTGGAAATAACGACCGAAAAGGTCGGATTTTACTTTAATTACTGAAACTTTCAGTCACGTTCGTTTGTTATCGAGTTTTAACGGGACCGAGGCTTTGTAATGATCGAGAGCAACTGGAATCTCCAATGAAAACTCGAATGCTAAGGATTTCTTTAATGAAGAAGTTGTTGCATTTTAATTTGGGGAAAACGGGAGAGACTTAATGTGTGGGATGCTCCTTTTCATACTCCTCGGTGATGGAAAAAAACTGGAGTTTCTTTTTCGAGTTTTTTTTTTTTTTTTTGCCGGATTGGAAGTTTAAACATTAATTTTTCACGTCGTTAACTTTCCGAGAAAACGTGTGTAATTAGGATTCGTATGGGAATGAAAGATTTGTTTATGTGTGCATATAGGAGTATTTTTAGATTCGCGGAAAAACTGATACAGAGAGAGCTGTTTTCTCCATCAGTGACTGCAGTGCTTCTCAAACTGTGGGACGCGCCCTCCTAGGGGGGCGTGATAACCCTAGGAGGGGGACGCGAGCATACTGAAAAGTCGAAAAAACAAAAGATTATTTAAAAAAATTATTAATTTATTGAAAATAAACAAAATACATTATGACATAATAAAAAATAAATGAACAACATTTGCACTGATGTAATATACTTATAAATGTAAAAGTACTGCACAATGCATTTTATAGTTAATTCAACAATACTAAGTTAAGAATAAGGTTAATAATTACCAGTGACCCCACAGGCTTTTCATATATAAAATTATATGCGAACACATTAACGCTTATCGGTAATTTGTACGATTTCTAATTAATCCCGAAACTGTCGATTAAAAGTTTCACGATTCGCTTCCCAATGCCACGGTTTTACACGTATACAAACGTATGTGGGTATTGGGAAGGGGGAAAGGAGAAGACAGGGAATATATAAATAAGAAAATCCCCTGAAATGAGTAAATCCTTTGCAAACCCTGTCAAATTCATTCTACTACATTTCAAAGCCTTTGGAATAATTTTATAGATAGCAGTGAACAGAAAAGATCGTTTTCGGAAAGACGTATATATACGTCCGAGGAAATGTACACACTGACTGAGTGAGACGTTTATGTGCGCCGGAAGCACTTAGTATGTTAAAGTTGTACAGTAGCTTTAGCGTCAAAGTATCGTATTATCGAATTCAATACATTGTTATTGTATGGAGAGGGCGTGATGAAATTATGATTGAAAATTGGTCGCAAGTATTGAAAGTTTGAGAAGCACTGGGTTTCACATTACCCTTCAAATTTCATAATTACCGAAAAAAAATTTTGTTGCATTTTCTTGTGGCCCATATCATTGAGAAGCTTCCCACCAAATTTCAGATCTGTTAACAAATTAATTTTTAAGATATTTGTGTGTGTTTTCTGAGTTACGGTTGAAGCATTTTCTCACTCTTAAATTGAATTAATTGAAAATATTTTGAGCACAATCAACTCTTTTAGTGTGAAACGTTTATAAATTCCAATTTTCATTACTAAAATCCTTTCTGCTTGATTATGTTTTGAGTTTTTGAATTCTCATAATTAATTAATTAAAGTTGATTTCAGGGATAGATTTTGATTTAAAAAAATAGTTTATATAACTTAGAAGCTTTATCACATTAATTTTTTTCTGCTCAGAAAATGCCATGGCCAAAACATTCTCAGGCTGCTGTGAAAAACATATATTTCAAAGAGATGGAATACTACTGAAAATGATGTATCTAAAAATCAGTCCTCAACTGATACCGCAATTAGACTTCCGAATACAAGTTTGCAAATAAAACTGAATATTTTCATCATGTACTAAACTCCAATATAGTAAATCATAGTGCAGTACTATATTATAATATTTTAAAGTCGTGCTACAAATACTCAAACTTGCTAAACTACCCAATTGAAAACTGAAAAAAATTAAATTTTATGTACAAACCTGTGTGTGTGGCAATTTTTATAGTTTAAATTAGTTAAGTTATTATTTTGTACATAAATGCTTTGTGTTTCAAAATGTTTGTGAAAGTATTAGGTTAAGATTAAGCTGAATAAACTGTCATCGTAACAAATATTATCAATATTATGCAAAAATATTTTTTGAATTAAAAAAATATTTTCAATCATATTTAATTAAAATAGTGTTTTAAGGTAGAACATACATTGGAAAATAACATATTAATAAATTAGAGCTTTACGGGCATTATAAGTTTTTGTTTCATGCCTTTACAAACTTTAAATGCGTTTTTCTCAGACTTTCTATTTTGAAGGTATATGTGTTTTCTAATTCCTAAGGCTTTTTTTCTGTTCATCATAGAGAATTGAAATTTTTGTATCTACTCCCAAACGTATGTTCTGTAAAAGTTAGTATATATTTAAGGCTGAAATCTCTCTCTCTCTCTAATTATTTTGTTAACAAATGCTAGAGTTACTATTTAAAAAATTTTCATGTTTTTTCCAGGTTTTTTTCAGAAAGAAATTATTAAAAATCAACAAGGGAATATAGATTTTTAAATCCATACTAACTTTTGTTCGTAATAATCTAAAAAACATAAATAACATAAAATGACTAAAACAAAATTATGCAGTGAGCATTTTATGACAGTTTGGAGACACTTCAAAAATTCTTAATTTTTTTTCAAAATTGGTAAACAATGACTGATTAAACTGACTTTTTACTTTCAGAATCAACTTAATATTATAATCTGAATATAAAACATAAATCATTTCTACTGTTACTGTCTCGAAAAAAAAAATTTTTTTTTAAAGGATATTGTGTAGCTTTAAAAAATAAGCATTTCTCCACATTGTGACATAGCCATCCTGCGATAGCTATGTCGTGTTGGATCCGCGTAAGCTAGAGGTGTGGATTATCTAAAGGATGAGACATTTTATAATTCTTAATACAACTTTTATTAAGAATAACTTAAATTACTTAAATCTAATGAACAACTTTCTTTAAGTGAGAATAAGCCACAAATTAAACTGGATATATAAGTCAGATCGCACTACTAGATCACTTATCCTAATTATAGTTAGTTATCTGCCTAATCTAACTTTCTATACAAAATATTACCGTTTATAAAGTAACCCTCCTACCTTGGTTGAAGACTCACCTATTCTGCTACTTGTAGATAGGTGTACTCAGGTACTATTACTCTTTCTTATAATTATTATTATTATCGAAGATGGGCGTATCCTTCTTCCTTGTGAGTAGGCCGTCTAACACTTGTTCCGAACTGTTCCGCACTAAGTTATCTCTAAGATTGCCGTCCTATCTCACTAAACCCTCTATCCTTTTAAAGTATATCTTATTTGCATTTTCGCTTTGTTTCTCTTCTTGGTATTGGGTTGGAAAAGTTTTGCCATTAATCGTGGCCGTCAAAGAACGTAGGAGTTATGTTAGAAGAAGAACGCGAGAGATGTCACAACATGAACTAGAAGACATAATAAAACAAATTAAAGAACTTTTTGTTTATTTGTGGCAATACACATAGTTAGAGTTAAATCGCTTCATGATAACCTATGTATTTATTATTACCTTAATTTAAATCTTAAATTGATAATACGTTCCATTTTTCGCAAAGAAATTTTGCATTAAAGATTTTCCTTATAGTTATTGTTTTAAAATTTAACTAAACAGAAATATTAAAAACTATTTTAGATTAAATTATAATTTGTATCAAAAAACCTTTTTGTATTTTAATTATTCAATGAATTATTTATATATATATATATATATGTATGTATACATATATTATGTATATACATATATATATAATCCAATCACTTTACTTTTATTTTTTCATTATAATAAGCAATATATATATAAAAATATCCCAGATATTTATTTTTTCCTTTGTCTATATTTCTTATCATATTTTGCTGCTACTATACTAGATGATGTTTAACTTTTCTTTTACTTACCTTACAATTTTAACGGTTTTTACTTCATAAAATCGTTTATTAAAAATTTTCAGATATTGACATATGTTTTTTTATAAATCTGCTTAAATTATTATACTAAAAATAAAGTTAAGGACAGAAAAAACAAGTTAAGAAAAGACAGAAAAAATTAAATAAACTATTTTATTGAAAGCCAAATCTTTTCACAATTTTTTTTAAAAATCTATTGAGGTGTAGCTATTGACAAAAAAATCGCATAAAGAGTCACTGTCTCTTAATAAAGAGTCCCTATCTCTTAATAAAGAGTCACTATCTCTTTTGCAGAGTCACTATCTCTTTTACAGAGTCCCTATCTCTTTTGCAGAGTCACTATCTCTTTTGAGGAGTCACTATCTCTACGATGGAGAGTCACCATCTCTGCGACAAAGTCGCTATCTCTATAATAAAGAGTCAATATCTCTATAGAATTACATAGGCATTGAAATTTCCTTCTTGAAGCAAGTCTTTTATGAAGTAAGTTGAGTTTTTTTCTGTCATTACTGAAGAAGTTTGGATGAATCGATTAAAATTCTGGCATTTTTATTATACTCCTATGTTACATGAACTGTCTGTAAGAAGATTATTAAGTTCATTCATCAGGTCTAGAGAAAAATTATTTGCTATTAATACAACATCACAGCACTTGATATCTGCAGGAAAATTTTACAGTTGATCAGAGTGATGGCAAAAGGATTCTTCTCAAAGTCTTTCATTTTCATTGGCATGGTTGAAGTCTTGAATGTTCTCTTTGGCAATCACAGGCTTCAGCTTTAGAAGGCTGAACAATGAAATCATGTGTTATTCCTGTGCTACCATTCTTTTCCTACTTAGGAGTTCACTTTTTGGAGTGTTCCAGAAAAAGAATACATCCAACGGAGTAAAACATGTAGGATATGTCGCAGTAATATAACACTTGTAGCATATTTATGATCCACAAAAGCATGACGGATAATGCATCAAATAATGATACCGCCCTTGTCAATGACTTGTGTATCAGAAGCCCAAACTTTGGAGCTGCATTTTTGCAGTGTTCCAGAAAAAAAATATAGCCAATAGAATAAAACATGTAAGACATGTCACAGAAATAAATCACTTGGAACATGTTAGTGATCCAAAGAAGCATGACAGAAAACGCTCAAAACAACGATGCCACCATTTTCAATGATTTATTAATCCAAAACTTGTGTTTTCAAAAAAGATAACGCAGTGATTTAATATAACAACTTCACTTTGCTTGCTCAAATAATAAACTGAAAATTTTTTTCAAGGTAACAATATACTTAAAATAACTGGCATTTGTATGTTGCGAATTTAGATTGATTTCAACACTAGATGTATTGTTGCTTGCTTTGTTAAAATAACTAAATCAGATGATCTACAATAGTGTTGTAACAATAAAAACACGAAAGGAAATAAACCTCTTTCTTAAAAGTATAAATATATACTCCTTTTTTATATACTCTTATTAATTATACTTTACTGTAATTAACTTTTAAATTTTTAGAAATCTAATTTAAATGTATTTTTTTTATTAAAATCATGTTTATACAGGAGTGTTTTGTTGAATATCATAATTTTATGTAACACAGGGGTTGGAGTTAAAAAAAACTATTGGAAACAAATAATTCAAGCCAATTTAGCTTAAAAATAAATTCAAAATGAAATTACAACATTCACGTTAATTGAAATAATAAAATTATCCAAAAAAATAAAATAGGCTTAGCTTTGATCAAACCATCATGAACAGAATGGAGGCATATACTGAAAGAGAAATTAAAACACAAATATTAAAATAAAAAACTTACTAAAAGAAATATAAATCAAACGAAAATTTATCTTAGGATTTTTTAAAAAGGTAAATAAGATTTATAATTTCAATAAAAGTATACATCAGAAATACAAAACTAGAGCTGTAGGCATACAAAACTAGAACTGCAGGCATTCAAACCATGTTGACAAATCTAAATTGTAACTACTCAAAGAATACCTTTTTTTAATGAGTATACATTCAAAAAACGATAGTAATTTGCCGCAAGGATTAAATAAACGAATAAATGCAATGTTAAATATATGTAAAGATATAGAGAGAAAATATGTATAGATCACTTAAAAACTACATGAGGGATAATGTCACGTATTCTGAGATAATTATAACGTAATATAATGTCATATTACTTAAGCTATGGAAAATTGCTTCAAAATTGTGTTTAAAAATTTTTTAAAGGAATTTAAAAAACTTTTTTTGAGGTATAAATTACTATGGCTCACAATTTCAAAGCATCAAATTTTACAGGTCTGGGTTTTTTTTTGTGTGTTTTTTGCTACATCGGGCGCACGCACACAAAAGTTCTTTTATTGTTACAGATTTTTCCTTTCGATTTTAATTCAAAGGGAAAAGTCAGCAAGAGCGTAGCTACCGCCCTATCAATGATACCGGTCTCCCAAGCTTAAGAGAAAATTAAAAGTAATTAAAGCTTGACGCTCCAGAGATACACAGAAATTGTTATGAGCCTTGACTGATCAGTTACTGTAATTAGTGATTCTATTTCTTAGTGATAAGTTTCCAAATGAAGTGCAACAGTTGGAAAGGATATAATTTAATTATTACGATTATGATAGAAAAGCGCGTGTTCTTACTGAAAATGGATTAGTTCTAGACATTTCCATAAGAAATAATTAACATTGAAACAACAAATTTTCTAACATAAAAGGAAATGTAGCTATTGTGTTGCAAAAATAACATACATAAAAATAATAAATAAATGCGTTGATTAAAATAATAATATAATAATACATTTAATGAATGAAAACAATTATTTTTATAGCTATGCTGTTTTCATGAATTGGCGTGTTGTTACTAATCTCCCCTCTGGCCAGGCCAAGTTGTGACGGGCTCACGCGTGTTTTTTTTTAACATAACCTCTGGGTTCTTTGATGGCCAAGATTAATGGCAACTCTTTTCCAACCAAAACCCAAGAAGCGAAATGTGAACAAGAAATGCAAATAAGATAGCTTTTAAATAACAGAAGTTTCAGTAAGTCGTATGGCAATTTGGGGAATGTTATGTGTGAAAGAGATATAACGTGAATTGACAGCCTATCGTAAAGTTACCTAAAAACCCAGCCATTACTACAAGGTGCATACCATTGGACACGCGCCCAGACATTTCCATTTAAAGATTGAAGTTAAGTTGAATTAAGGTAGGACTGATTATTTGATATTAAGACTTATAATATTATTAGAAGTGAGAGTAGGTGGATAATATAATTATTTATAGAAAGTTATCTAGATTACGTGATTCGGTTTAACTATCTTCTTGTGTGTTGGTTCATTCTAGATTCTCACTAGTTAAATTTATCTAAATTGTTAGACGTTTAAGTTCTATTCTTAATAAAATCATATTAAAAACTTAAAATGCCTGATTATTATGAAAACCCCACACCTCTAACTCACGCTGACAATCAAAGATATGGTCCCCAAAGGGGGGGGGGGCATATCACAAAGTTAGACTAGATCAGTGAAACCGTTGACTTTAGTGAAGTCCGATACTAGAAGAGGACTATCATGATTATCTTCCCAGTTCAGTCCAAGATGTGCTGAGGCGAAGCCTGTTCTAGCTGGCATTTAGGGCAAATAGGAAACCTCTTATTACCTCCAAAAATAATGAGACTATTTAAGTGCCCACTGGCAAGTCGGGACAGACAGGTGTTGGACTGTCAATCACAAGGAAGAGATACAGAAAGCCGTTATGAAATGGAGGTTTAAGCCATTTTTCTTTACTGGTTGATTCAAAAATAATGTTACCAATTTCAGAGTATCATAAATATTTATCGAATTAAGTTATTTACATGAAATTTTCAATATGGTTTCCTATGGCTTAGTACACTTTGTGTAAGCGTTTCGTCCAAGCCAACCACGTCACTTGACCATGGTTCAAAATGACGTGGTCCGTCACCAAAAGCCCTCGTGTAGCTGAACAGTGCGACGTTAATATTCACTGACTCACTCACTCATTCGTCCAAGCCAAAAGAGCTTTTGAAAAATATCACACTTTTTCTCGTTTGTGTCTTTTTGACCGTGCGCTATTTGTCTTGTGGTACCCTTGTGGCTTCATATCTTTTTTGGCTGGGTTCTTTAGGTAGCATTTGCAAAATCTTCCTATTGATTCAAATTTTACATGTTTATCGTTTTTCTCGAATTTACTTTCGTTATTTCATCGGGTTCTTCCTTTGCTTGATCAATTTATTTTCCCTAAGTTTCAACGTGCAATAGAGATTGCAGTGTGAAGTTGCCCCCTCGGGTGCCCTTCTCCCTGATTATCAGCGTGAGCTAGAGGTGCGGGAATAACGAAAGAACTAGAAGTTGCCATGATCTTAATTTGACTTTATTAAGATCTTAAAACTTAAAAATCTAACAGATTAGATAATAATAATATATGGGAGTGAATCTACGGTGGCAAAACACACAATATATATAAATATATATTACCGAAATAACGTAACCCGGACCACTATCAATAACTAACTCGCCTAAACTCAATTCCAATACTATCACAGATCCTAATTTTAAATAGTCAATCCTACCTTAATTTCGATCAACCGATCCAATTTTACTGGAAGTTGCGCATTTACTGGAGTGCAATGGTATGCACTTTGACCTAATGGCTCTATGTCACGGAATTCCTCTGTTGGGTGTCACTTCACAATTGAATCATTGATTATCATAACATTCCCCAAATTGACACACCGTTTACTCTAACTTCTGATATTTAAAAGCTTCCTATTTTGCACCTTTCCTTCACGCTTCACTTCTTGGGTTTGGTTGGAAAAGAGTTGCCATTCATTCTGGCCCCAAAGTACCCAAAGGACATGTTATTGAAAAGACGCCTTCGCCCGTCACAGCAGGTGCTCCATTTTTTTATATTCTGTTAATTGACATTTATAAACCATAATGAGACGGACAACGCGTCAGAACCACTTAATTGTTCACAGGGGAAAAATCTAGCCTGTTCATAGAAAATATTTTGGAATAAAAGTGGTCGTGCAATGGGTACTGAGACATCTCAAGTACCCGAAGATTGTAAAAAAACAATTGCCACTCCCAAAAAAGGAGGATATATGTGACAAAGACATTTTAGTCCTAATGAAGACTGTCATATAGGTGGATACTGAGAAGGTTATTGGTAGCAAACAAAGAGGTTTTCCAGAATTAAAAATTTCGTTAGCCTGGTGTGACTTACTGCCCCGCGTGATTGCTCCAGAGTTAATGTAGCCAAAAGAAAATTATGGTATTGCAAAACACACGAGTAAATCATTCTTTACATTGCGATGCCACAAGAAAAAAGCTTTAATTTAGTCTCGTGCAATCTCGATTCATCTTTGAAGTTCTCACATTGCTGTGGTGGGGAAGTGTGGGAGATGGCGTATCAATTCAAGTATCATCTTCATCGACTTATCGAACTTTAAAATTACGAGATAGGTCGTCAATAACCTTAACAAGTTCTTTTCAAACTTTTCTGAAGGCTTTTGTAAAAAAAAAAAAAAAAATTTCTAAATAGAGGCTGTGTGTAGGGGGGTTCCTGAAGAGGGTAGACCGATTTGTAGTTGCAAATCTCTTTCCGGAAGCCCAATCTCCTTAGACACACCACGAATAGACCTCATGTTGCTTCAGAGACAAAGCGCGATGTTTTAAATTCATTACAGTGAAAATGACTTAACACGAATTAACCCTTTAACGGGCACTAAAATACAATTTTCTGTGATAGATAAAGTACTTGATAAATGTAATGTTCTCATCCTCTATAAACATCATTTAGTCACAAAAAATATCTAATCGTGAGTTTTTTTCCTGGGTGGTGGCTAGACGTTATAGCCACTGCGCATTTAGGACATTTAACTTGCTTTTCAGGACAGAAATAATGAATCATAGTACAATAAACTTCTTATGAAAAATTAACATATATGTAATAACTATTTAAATAACAATTAAATACAAAGTATAAGCGTAATTTAATAATAATAGAATAATTGTGCAACATAGAATACTTACTTAGAAAATTTATAGAATACTTAGAAAATATATAGAATACTTACTTAGAAAATATATAGAATACTTAGAATATACATTGAACTTGGTATATATCCACATTTTATATTTTACTTAATTTTAGTATGAAAAGTTAGAAGTAAAGTAATATTTTTGAGAATTTAAATTAGTTATTTCAAAAATTTGATGAGCTGTTTACTGTGGAACTTTATAATATGCAAACGTTTTCTCCGAGCAGTAAAGCTGTAATGAAAGATTTCGAAAACGAGAATCTTGTACCACGTATTATAAACAAAGTTTGTTTATATCCCCCCCCCCAACATTCTCACGTGATTCTAAATGCTCTCTCTCTCGAGTACAGGAAAAGCAAAAATTTCTAGGTCATTTTTCTGTTCCAGGTGGGCAGTGGATAGAGCACATATTAAAAGTTTCCAAAAACCTTAATAAAACCTCTTTTTTTTAATTGTACAATTGCTTAATTCATTCAGATGAGAGAAAAGTGTACTTAAGACATGTCGAAATTTTTTTCAAATATCAGAAATTTTATTAATAGCATTCAAAATATAATTTGTAGATTTACACCGAGAAAAACTGTTTTTAACTACTCATCAGAGGACATGAAATGCAAAAAAAAAAAGTATCGTGCAGCTATCCGTATTAATTTTTATGTGTTTTAGTTCCAATTAAAGCATATAAATAGACTAAATATCCAACACCCACTTTGAGAAAAAAAATTTTAATATGTGGCTAGATGTATTAGCCACTGCCCACTAAAGGATAAAGGAGACTGGAATATTTTTTCGTGTTAAAGGATATTCCAAAAAAACCCCATTAAATTAACAAAATTAAGTTAATTATAGTATAATTTTATTTACATTGACGTATATTTTATATACGTGTATTTAATAAAAATAAATGCAACAAAAACATTCACAAGTCCATCATTTCGGATTAAGGGGGCACAGAAGCTGTATTATTCATTTCATTTTCGTCGTCGGAATCTGAATCCATGATATTTTTTGAGATTTGTACTAAACCAAAATGTCTATGTCTGTCATAAAATTTGGGCTTACACACATTATCATCATCTACTGCAACAAATTCTTCCGATGATATAGTAGGAAAGTCCAATCTGGCTGGTGTTTTCCGTACTTTGTTCATTCCCAGAACGGAAATCTTTTTGTGTTAAGAGAAAAAAAAATTGCAGGAAAATACATAGTAGTTTGTCGGGACCATTGTATTATTTCGTGTTAACCGATATTTCGTCTTAAGCACTTTCGCGTTAAACTTATTTCACTGTATAAGTATCCCAATATAATTTTGATCTGCAATAAAAGCTGCTAATTTTTTTATTTATATCTAGGTTAACAGATTTTTTGGGAAGATATCTCTCAGTTTATCCTCCCCCCGCCCCGTCATACATATTTCTTTATCGTCATTCATATTTTCTTTAAAAATCCCTTTCTTACAGAGTTAACAGCTTATTCTCAACCTATGACTAAAACCAGAACTGAATCGAAGAAAATATGATTCGAATTCACATGTTTCTCTTTAGAAATTTTTAGAAAACAATATACAATTCGCTTAGTGCTTAGTTAAGGTATCCGACTACGTTCGGAACCGTGATTTTGCAAAAGCGTATAAACGGATACTATTTATGATATTTAGTGTCACTTAGATTAGAAAATGTATGCAAAATTGTTTTAAGAATAGTATTAAAATAAAAAATTATTTAAGTACATTATTTTGACAAAAAATGAACATAGAATGACCAGTTTTCAAAATATTCTCCTTTTGGGAAAAATGCTTCTATTATAATAATATTTTGCTTGTATATAGCTCACACCTCTGTACAGAGGTTCAACTAGAATTTTTGAAATATATCTCTTAGAAGTGGGTTTATCCATATTTTACGACAACAGAGGGGAGCAATTTTAAGAAAAAAACGCCAATAATTATTTCAATGGGTGGTAACTCTGAAAAAAATGTGAATTTTTCAAAAATTCTAGTTGAGCCTCTGTAGAGAGATCTCAGCTTTATACAGGCAAAATATTATTATAATAGAAGCATTTTTCACAAAAGGAGATCATTTTGAAAAAAGATTCTAAGTTAATTTTTTGCCAAAATATTGTATTTAAATAATTTTTTTTTGTTATAATGTCCTTAAAACAATTTTATACATGTATTCTAATCTGAGTGACACTAAATATCATGAAAATTATCCATTTATGGGCTTTTTTTAAATCACGGTTCCGAACGTAGTCGAATACCTTAAATGTATGAAAAAAATTATCGAAAGAACTTATCGAATTTTAGGTGTTTAAAGCAATTACAACTAGTTGATCAATTGTGTTCTAAATACAACACAAAGCAACCTTCCTTTTTCTTCTTTTTATTATTTTTTTATCAAAATCAATTTCCGCCTCATTGATAGGAACATTAGAGAGCTGCTTAACTCCAGAAAACAAATGGAAAACTCGGGTGAGGATTGGAAACACTCGGGATTAAGTGAAAATGTGGTGTTGGAAACAAATATATGAGGAAGAAGACGCTTATTTGGTTCCATTTGTTCTTATTAGGCGCATTGCAAGGAGGCTCAATATCTTGACCCGTCTCATCATGGACCAATCCAATCTTCGGCAGCCATCGTCATGGATGCGGTAGCCCGGAATTTAATTCACTCACCCGAGGGAACTTATGACGTCATATTTCACTCGGAGGTTCGCTCTTGGAACGGAAGTCACGAGCGGCGGAAGCCATCTTTGTCCATCTGGAATCTAGTTTGAAGTTATTCAGGTACGTTAAGGTTTTTTAAATTGCTGTTCAGAATTTTAAAATATAAAATTGGAGACTTTGAATTCAATACATGATCAAGTTTAAAATAACACTAATTATAATCAATTAAGTTTTACCCTAGGGACATTTTTTTTTCTATTAGAGATCATTAGAATAACGATATTTTTAATCAATCTTTTTACACGCAATATACAGCAACAAACAGTTGAATTTCGAGAGAAAATTAATTAATCCCATGTAATACATAAATTGTTTTACCTAGAGAGGTATATGTAAAATCTTGTAGCAATGAATAACATTTCTTTTTGCACAAACTGCTCCAAATATGTCACGTGGCCGCGTCAGTCAAGTCTTCATGGTCGTATACTCGTGACTAGCACTGTTTTTATTGTGTCATAGGGTGGCCATGGTAGTGGTCAAGGTAACGGACTCGTGGCTGGCGTGTCATGAGTTCGAGCCTTGTACCACTGAAGAACCACCGTGCAGAGGGGACCAATGCACGTTAAATATGTCGAGGCTCAAACGTCCTCCCGTTGGTGTGGTGTGGAAGTAAGGAGAGGGGATGCCAGCTCAGATGTCACCCTCGTCATAAGACCATGGTTCAAAGTCACGAGTTTCGTCGCCAAAAGCCCTCGAGTAGCTGAATAGTAAAATATTGATATTCACTCACTTACTCACTCCCCCTTCTTCGAAGTGATAAAAACATCAATCAAAGAACATGCCACTATTACAACAATTCAAAGTCCTTTGGTATTTAATACTGGTAATAATTAAAAGAACATTAAAAAATTACGTGTTCAGTATATATTAATAATATAAAGTATTTTTTGTCTACGTAAAATATTTTTTGTCTTTATATAATCTTATAATATAAATACTGTAAGTTAGGATTCTAAAAATTTTAAAATGACTTTTTATAAGAAGTCTATTCTAAGTACTAATTCACAATCCTGTTGAAATATTTCTGCAGTTTATGACAGTTTTCAAATTAAATTGCTTGTAGGAAAAGATATAATTTTTTTAAAAAACATAATTCATTAGATTTACATACCACAAAATACTGACTGCTACAGAAGTGAAGAATAATTTTTGTAGATCCCTCTCAAATCCAACTATTTGAATGCCCTTTTGAGATGAACTTAAACATTTCCTCTCAAAATAATTATACAACATTTCCTCTTAAAAGTTACTTGAGTTGAGAGAGTTATATAATAACGATTTCTCATCACTACTTTATAGAAATCGTTATGTAAGCACAATAAAGATAACATTTTTTTTCTATTATGACAAAGTGTTACTGAAACCACTTTTTTTATAATAAAATAAAGAAATCAACTGAATAAGACATTTGATATTATTAAAATATTAATTGAAATTTCTAATGAATAAAAAATTATATCCTTTATAGTTGTACGTAATTAAAAAAAAATGAAAATAAAATATCAGCAAACGATTTTTTTTTCTGAAAATTCAAAATTTAGATAGAACGCACCGATAGCGTGGTCCCGAATGGTGGAGTGACACCTCTAGCCCTTGCGATGTCCTCTTGGGTCATCTCGCCTGATATCTCTGTCAGCCAGAGGTGCTCTTTTATTTATCACGGCCCATCATCGCTATGTGTCCCTGCCACCCCCTCCCCTCTTTAAGCCTAAGACGGCGGAATGGGACAATATGGAGGCGTTAAGCCTAAGCCGAAAAGGGGCGGCCGAGCGATTTTCTTGTCGTTTGTCTTAAGGCCATTGGAACCGGATTAAGCGCGAAGAAGGACCCGGAACGATTCTTTTCAATTAAAAGTAAGCCGCGTCGAAAAAGAAATGGAAGTTTTTGCGATTACTTTTGCTCAACCGCAGTTAATTGGTTTTGGGAATGACATCTTTTGACTTTGTTATCCACTCCTCTTGACCCACCCCGGGATATGTCTCTGTCGTGAGGAGAGAAAAATAGATTCTGTTAGCTTATGGAATAGATCCATCCTGGGTTTCCAATAATGGCAAGGGAAACAACTTTAAGGGAACTTACAAATGTATATATTTGCAGGGTTTTTTTAAAAAACTTTAAACGTATTGTGGTATGTGTGGGTGAAAGGTCCATGTATTTAATACAGTTAATGATTGAAGAAATTAAGGCTCCAATTCATCTTTCATTTAGAGTTTGCAATGCACATATTTGTAATAAAGCGATTTCAAAATGAGATTAAGGTATTCTACTACGTTCGGAACCATGATTTTGCAAAAGCGTATAAATGGATAATATTTATGATATTGAGTGTCACTTAGATTAGAAAATGTATTATAAAATTATTTTATAAGAATAGTATTATAATAAAGAATTATTTAAGTACAATATTTTGACAGAAAGTGAACATGGAATGACGCATTTTCAAATTATTCTCCTTTTGGGAAAAATGCTTCTGTTATAATAATATTTTGCCAGTATGTATCTCAGACCTCTGTACAGAGGCTCAACTAGAATTTTTGAGATATATAACTTAGAAGTGGGTTTAGCCGTGTTTTACGACAACAGAGGGGAGACATTTTAAGAAAAAAACGCCGATAATTATTTCAATGGGTGGTAACTCTGAAAATAATGTGAATTTTTCAAAAAAAAATAATTCAAACTCTCTGGAAAAGTCTTTACTTTATATAAGCAAAATATTATTATTTTAGAAACATTTTTTATAAAAGGAGAATATTTTGAAAAATGATTATTCTAAGTTAATTTTTTGCCAAAATATTGCATTTAAATATTTTTTCTTTGTCATAATGTCCTTAAAGCAATTTTATACATGTATTCTAATCTAAGTGACACTCAATATC
Source organism: Trichonephila inaurata madagascariensis (assembly GCA_019973955.1). NCBI lineage: Eukaryota > Metazoa > Arthropoda > Arachnida > Araneae > Nephilidae > Trichonephila > Trichonephila inaurata. The sequence goes on from BMAV01005388.1 coordinate 53,987, forward strand.
ATGTAAATTATCCATTTATGCGCTTTTTTAAAATCACGGTTCCGAACGTAGTCGGATACTTTAAAATACCAGAATAAATTTGAGTAATAAATTAATGATTGTAGAAATTAGTAACACAACTTGGAAAAAACTTTCAAATTTCTCTCCTTCATTCGATACTCTCCGTGTAGTGGGGTTGTGGCACGTTACTCACATTGCCGAGGCGCTGTCGTTTGAGAAGTTGGATGCCAAAAAAGGTGTCGTCCTTTGACCATGGTTCAAAATTACGAAGTTCATTGCTAGTAGCGGCAGACTATCTTAGAAATGTGAGGCTAATAAACAGTCTATAAATCAATTTTTATTTCTTGTCACAAATCAATTTATTTTAAAAGTATCAGATAGACAGAATGAATTTTTTAAAAAATAATGCGCTTATCGGTTTCGCAGTATATTGTACACTATAACAATACTTAATTTTCAAATTGTATTTTAATCTTTTATTATGTATATATATATATATATATATATATATATATATATATATATATATATGAAGAAGTTTTTCAAAAAATGTTCAAAAAGTGGTAATTTCTTCATTTTCAGGAGGATAATTTTGATTTTATGGACAGATGAGAATTTAACAACTTATTTAAAGAGTATACCTATTTTGTAATTAGATTAGGGTTAAAGAGAGAGAGAGAGAGTACTCTTTTTTTCTTATGTAAAATATTGTAAATTTAAAAAAATATATTATTATTATTATTATTCATTACTTTGTATACTTATTTCCCTTCGTTTTACAACTTGATTGGGAATTCTCTCTCTTTCTGAATTAAAAAGGAACCTTGTTTTATAGGTGTGTGATTCTAAAATGTGAAAATATTTTTTTAGTTCAGAAAATAGTTCGGAAGCATAACACAAACATTGTGATGGGCTCACGCGTCTTTTCATTAACATGTCCCTTGTGTTGTCCCTTGTCCTTGTGTCCCTTGTTTGGGGCCAGAATTAATGGGAACTCTTTTACAACCAAAACCTAAGAAGTGAAACGCGAGTATAAGATGCAAATTAGATAGCTTTTAAATATCAGAAGTTTGAGTAAGTGAGTTGGCAATTTTGGGGAATGTTATGATAGAAAGTGTTACGATTGTGAATTGACAGCCAACAGAGGTTATCCCGAACATAGAGCCATTGGATCAAGGTGCATATCATTGCACTCGAGTAAAGACGCAACTCCCTTATGATTAGATCGGCGATTGGATTAAGGTAGGATTGACTATTTAATATTAGGACTTGTGATATTATTGGAATTGAGATTAGGTGGGTTAGATATTGATAGTGGTCCGAGTTACGTTATTTCGGTATTATTTATATTGTGTTTTGTCATCGTAGATTCTCTCACATATATTATTATCATCTAATCTGTTAAACGTTTAAGTTCTTAATAAAGCCATATTAAGAACATGGATACGTCTAGTTCCTTTGTTAATCCTACACATCTAGCTCACGCAGATAATCAAAGAGAAGGTTCCTTAGGGGGCAATTTCACAATATTTTTGTGAACACACATACACACACATGCTTGTTTAATAATTTTATAGATTCATTTTTAATGTGTGTATGCGTGTGCACAAAATTCACGCGAAATAAATATTTATTTTAAAGCTAAAATTAAAATCTTCTAATGAAATAAGTTATATTTGTAATATATTATCATTGAACACACATAATTGTATTTAAATTATAGTCATTGATATTTTATTGAAATATTGACTTTTTAAAATATTGTATACAACATAATCGATGGATTAAAACTATTGTAACTAAGATAATTTTTTGGTTGCAATGGTGTAGCCCCAAAGTAGTAAATTAGTAATCTTTGTGAAAGTAAAAATTGTGTGTGTGTTGTTAAGTTCTATAAAACTTCCCCCAAAAGGAAACATAAATTTAACTCATTTAAAAAGTATTTCCAAAAGAAAGCTAAAAACTTAATACATAATTAGTTTTTAACTTAACGTGTTGTTATTTTGATTAACTTTTTTATAGTTTTCTCAATCAATAAAAGAAACTTTGATAATAGACATAAAAATGTAAAATTAAATCCTTGAAATTATCTAAAATTTGAAGAACTCTTTGAAATAAAAACCAAAATGAATTGAAACTAAAAAATATTACCATTATTATTTCAATTTCATTCTCATATTAAAAACATTTTTTTATTTTTTTTTACGTGCTTTGATAATGTATATTTTACTATAGGAAGCAAAAAGAGTACCGATTCAAAGAACTGTGGCGTCCCACTTCATACATTAAACTTTTCATAAACATTTAAAATCTTTCTCCATCTTCTTTTAAAATAGAACTACACTAATATACTTACAAACAATACACCTTACAATACCTTACACTAACAATCATATCATTTTGACAATCCTTATCGAAACGATTACAAGCATTCTCACCACAAAAGAACACGAACAGTTTATAGGTATCTACAAATCTTTCAACTCGTTAATACATTTGTGTTCGAACAAAACTTAAAATATTGCAGATTATGTGATTTTTTTTTATTTTGAGATATCCGGTCCCCTCCCTTGTACAGTACATCGTCTGCGTGACTTATTGAAAGTACACAAAAAACTCCCGGAACGAGATTATTCTTAACTAGATAAGACCTCTCTTCAATAACCATGGCAGTCAGATGACCACGAGATAAGCACACACCGCATATTGTTCCTCGACATCCAATGCTACCGTTGGAACATGTTTATCGTGTAGAGATCTGCATCTATTATTAAATGGAGGCATGGCCTCACAAGTAGAGACTGCTCAACCCCTCTTGAAAAGACTTCTCGGTTTCATAGGAAATTGTGCTGTCAAATGATTGGTTAGATCAGCAAAATCAGACGAGATAAGTTCTTTCATAAGTGTGGGATAATGTTTATTATTCTTTAAATAAAACTTTTTCTTTGATAGCAGATTGATCCGTAGCAGTTATGGAAAGACTACATGTATATTTCAAAACCATATGAAACTCAATTACGCTATTCACTGGCATTATCACTTGCTCCGTTTTCAAATCGAGAGGCTTAAGGTATCCGACTGCGTTCGGAACCGTGACTTTGAAAAAGCGTGTAAATGGATAATATTTATGATATTTAGTGTCACTTAGATTAGAAAATGTATATAAAATTGTTTTAAGAATAGTATTACAATAGAAAATTATTTAAGTACAATATTTAGACAAAAAAATGAACATAAAAGGACCCATTTTCAAAATATTCTCCTTTTGTGAAAAATGCTTCTATTATATAATAATATTTTGCCTGTATATAGCTCAGACCTCTGTACAGAGGCTCAACTAGAATTTTTGAAATATATAATTTAGAAGTGGGTTTATCCATGTTTTACCACAACAGAGAGGAGAAATTTTAAGAAAAAAACGCCGATAATTATTTCAATGGGTTGTAACTCTGAAAATAATGTGAATTTTTCAGAAATCATAGTTGAGCCTCTGTACACAGGTCTGAGCTATATAGACAGGCAAAATATTATTATTATAGAAACATTCACAAAAGGAGAATATTTTGAAAATGGGTCACACATTCTATGTTCATTTTTTATCAAAATATTATACTTAAATAATTTTTTATTCTAATACTATTCTTAAAACAATTTTGTATACATTTTCTAATCTAAGTGACACTAAATATCATAAATATTATCCATTTATGTGCTTTCTTAAAAGCACGGTTCCGAACGTAGTCGGATACCTTAAACTCTTTTTGTAAAGAAAGCATTCCTAACTCTTGGTTTTTAGCGAATTTTTTGTGGCTCGTCCCCAATGGTATGAAATGAAGGTTTTAACAAGAATTTCAAAATTTGAATCTGTTAAATAACTATTAAGGATGAAACACAGTGATCGACAGCAGTTGACTAGAATCAGTTGGTTGATTGGTATTGTTTTACTATTTTAAACTGTGTCTTTATTAGACTCTGTAAAATATACAAAGAAGAAAAATTAGCTGTAGCAGACAAGAAGACGAAATTTGTTTTCAGCAAGATTTAACTTTTTCAATTACTTTGAAATTATATTTGAATGTCCGTGAAAATTTGGATCTGATATTAATTTTATTTTTTTAAGTACTCTTACGCTCAGAAAAGGTTCGTACAGTAAGGTTTTTGGTGCGTTTTGTTATTAATTAGCAAAAAATGTCTTCCTTTTGTAGAAGAAAAAGTAGCAAAAAAATAGTACATGAAGATAAATATTAATATCATTTTATTCTTGTTCTTTTTTTTAAAAATTCATATTAGTTCACTCTCTAACTATATATCTATTTATATATATATGGCGCACACAAGGGGGTGTCCTAGGGGTCCCGATCCCCCCCCCCAAAGCTTTGGATTTTTTCCCCGATTGATTATAATTTTAAGTATATAATACGTAAAATTTAATTAAATATTTGTTTTTAATGATTAATTTTATTAATTAATACTAATTATTTATTCAATAATTAGTTTTTTACTGTTTTTTGTTCCCCGAAATCGACAAAATCAAAAGGAGCATGATACAAGAGTGGTGGACTTCCGACCTTGGACCCACCCCC
>BMAV01005388.1:63569-80963 GCA_019973955.1 Trichonephila inaurata madagascariensis
TTGAAATAGAATATTTTAGTACCCTTTATATACTTACTCTAAGGCTAAAGAAAATGGAATTATTTAAGAATAATATTCGATAAAAAGAGCTAATTAAATCGAATTAAATTAAAGAAAGGCGCTACACTATGCATGAAACTTATAAATAACGGAATAAAAAATAGTAGTATACATAATTCGCTCCAGAATTATTCCTTACGATTTTTTGTTAAAAAAAGTAAATGTATATTTTACGACCTATCTTATAAGAGACCACAAATGCTATTATTTTTTCACTTTAAATATTAAGGGTATATATATCGGATATTATATTTTAAAACTCCTTAGGTTTTTATAACTTTTATTTTATTTTATGCAACCCTTTTTTTTTACAAAATTTTAACTTTTTTTTTTTTTTTTTTGCAAAAAAAATTTATTTTATTTTTCTTTACAATTTAACTGAATTAATTTAGTTTGCATTGAAATAGTTTAATTTAGTTTGCATTTAGTAAGCAATAATAACTAAATTTTGAGTACTTAATTAGCTGATGTTTGGTGGTGTATTGCTCGCTTTTATGTTAAATATTATCCAGTAAATAAAGCCTGTTTTTGAAAGCCTGTGAAGAACTTTGACGTTTAGCTACATTCCTCAATGAACTTTTTTTTTAAAAAATATAAAAAATAAAGTCTTTTTTCTCTCTCTCTATCTTCCAGCCTAATTGATATGTACTAAGTGATTCTCAACAGTATCATGAAAAGATGAAGAAAAAAAAAATAATAGCCTGAAATTTTAAAGTGTTAATTTATACCTTCCTAAGAAAGACTAGAAAAAAAAATCCAGGAAATCCTACTTCACCAACACCTTCCCAAACACACTCGAACGCTCTTATTTTCTCTGCCTTTTAATTACTTTAAAACAAATTAAGGCAACAAAAATTGCCTGCTCCTTGAGAAAATCAAGGCGAAAGTTTTCTTGACAGCGGTTTGATTACCAATTAACAAATTAAAAGAATTATGACTCGGACTACAAAAAGTTAATAGAAAATCAATGCGAGTAATTATTTAATAAGCCAAGAACCTTAAAAAGCGCCGGAGATTCAGATTCAGCGAGGGCAGTCTGCCCGTGACAAGTTTGCCGTTCAAAACCCTTCTTTGTAAAGCTTCTTCTCTTAAATCTGACATTTTACTAATTAGAGCCCCCTCATCTCTACGCTTGGAGTGCTTTTTTCCTTTGTTTTCGTATGGTTTTAATTAAAGAAAACAAGAGAGAAGGTGTATTCAAGTGCTTATTTGCCCAGGGCGATTTCTTGCAGATGGAACAGTGTATCTCTTCAACTTCCAAACTGCAACATGAAAGCGAGCTCCTTTACACAATCCGAATTCATCAGCCCTCTCTAAAAGAACTACCAACTTTTTCTCTGCCTCATTTCGGAAAATATTAGTTCGTTATTTCGGCGTATTAAATAATGCACTTTTTTTTCCTCTCTCTCTTTTCTCAATGTGTTAAGTTTTCCAGAGCACAGTTTCTTTTTCATTTAACATATTACAAACTCCATAAGTGCTGCTTTTGACGCTTAAGCTTTTGTATTTCTTTTGACCAAACACTACTTTTTTTTTTTTTTTTTTGTAAAAAAAAAAAAAATTTCTTCTTTCTCTCTCTATCCTGTTCTGTATTTAATTAAATAGCACCCTTTTATACAATTAATGACTTTGCGAGAATATCTCGCCTGATACTTAAGCGCAGGAGAAGGAAAAAAAATGTTTTTATACTACTTAATCCTCACTGAAAAGAAAGTGTTTATTTTTATAAAAATGGAAGCGTTTTGGTAGCTTTTTCTTCTTGTTCTCCATCTTCTTTTTATTATTATTCTTTTTTTTTCTTAAATTCTGTTCGAAGTTTTGTCGAAATTTTATTTGATACTCAGGCGTTGTTCAAGTCTCTCTCCTTTTTCTTTTTTTAATTCTTCATTATTGTTATTTTCCTTTTTAACTAGGCTCGTCAATAAATCTTACCCAGATTGTTTGAAAACTAGCTTAGCTTTATAAAACAGTAAATATGTTTTAGAAAAGAAACGAAAGATTAACGCCATTATTTTAATTCCTCTTGTGTGCTTGACAAAGGCGTGGTTGCTTTAATGGGTTTAGATACCTCTGTCCTGTTGGGTTCTGAACTACGGATGCTTTGTATCAATTATAATCCCCTATACAAATGAATGGATTTTTAAATTAGTGTATGAAAATTTTATGTGTGCGCACTTGTCAAAAACTTTTTTTCTCTCCGTCAGAGAAACGTTACAAGAGGCTTTGCGGTACGGTTCCAGTTATTCATTAGCTATTTATTTTTGAAGGATAATTTAAAAATTTTTATCACTAAGGCAGCAGTTGTTGATGTAAGAGTTGTTTGTGTTTTTTTTTCTCTCATGCTGTCAATTTCTTTTGGCGCTTATATAATGTTTAGTTTAAGCAAAAATAAACTCGGAATTAATTATTTTATTTTATTTTCCGTGTTTATTATTGCAGGGAAAAAAATGTAAAGTTCGACAATATCGAATCATGTATTTCTTAGTAAGTTTTTTTTTTTGCTGTCTGTAAAAAAAAGATTTCGTCATTTAATTTTTTTTCGCTCAAGTTTTTCTAAATTAAACACAGATTTTGTTTTATAAAAACTGAGATTTATTTTCTTGTTGGTTTTTGTAATAATTTGAATCATTTTTTGAAGGTATAGATTCATATATTGATTATGTACTTAAGACATAATAGTTTCACGAAATAACTGCAAATGCTTTTTCAAACTGGGGAACCTATATATAACTCAATAATTTATGAGAGTAACTTTGTAGTGCAACGTAGATTTCCTATTTGTTTTATTTCTTTTTGATGCTTAAAAAGATTAAAATGTAATAATTGACACATGCTTTAATGCTAAAATCATTTGAGAAATATGTTTTAAGCCAGATTTATGCGTTGTGAAAAAATATGTCTAAGAAAAGATGCAAAACTGAATAAGTATTATTTATTTGAATAAAAATTTAACGTCCGGGTTAGCAGTTTATCTTTAGCCTTTAGTGTAAATGACTGATGGATTGCTTATGTAACTGAAATTGAGAACAAAACATGTTAAAAAAATTTATTTTTGTAAAAAAGTATCATCAAATTTCTAAGATTTATATTATTAGAAGTTATTGAAAAATTTCTAAATTTTCAATGGTTATATATATTTTGCGATTCTTATTATGTCTCAATTCTGGTTTCAAGAAGTATTTTATAAGAGGTTTGGGGCTTTACTTTTCATTAAAGTTCAATCAAATGTATATGCGTAATGTATGAAATGGGGTAATATCAGAACAATTAAAGCGAAATGTTTTATGACATTAGTCTCAAACTCAAATTTTGCATTGTTGAAACAAACTTTTAACTTGAAATTTACTCACTGAGTTTTTATTACAGACGGTGATGTGCGTACTGGATAAGACAAGAAATATCCTTTTTTCAATGTTGAGAAATTTATTCTAAGCCATTCTATTTTGAAGAAAACTGTTGTTCTTTTGAAACAGAGTCATGCGTTTTTGTGCTAATTAACTCCTATCCATCCGCATATCCAACGACAACTTCAACAATGGGCAAAACATCCCTTCTTTGTTTCCATAACGATCGTTAACCGATGTACCCATTCCTCTCAGACGATAACAAAGCGTCACCTTGACGGAACAGATAGACCATCGGAAAGAGCTCCAACTCTTTCAAAAAGAGGAACTGTAAAATCCCAATATCCGTTTTGCTATTTCTCCAATTTTTTCCCTCAAGTTTTCCGATTGAAGAAAAGCAGAAGGAGAGGAAAAACAGATTTCGAATCTTAGTGTGTTCCACTTTTATCACTCTCTCCACCCCATTGAGGAGTGATCGAAGAGGGTGAGGGGGGGCTATCAGGTCTCTGCATCTGTTTCTCCGAATACAAAGACCTCTTATTCAACTTCCCTTCATTCCTTTACAATTATGAAGAATGTGGAAAAGTTCGATTAACAGAACGACTTCGTCTCTCGTCTCTTCGCCACCCCTTTCCACTAATGACGGATTCTTTCCGGATTCGATTCCGTTGTTGTAAAACGAAACCCCCTCTTGTTGTTCGTTTCACTATTGTGTGAAGGAATGGAAGCTAAAGGATTGACTTTGGAAGTTGGAAAGGGGGCGTTTAGAAGTTGAGTTTTTCGAGACAGGATGGCTCGCAAAATGAGGACGAAATTTTACAAGAAAATATTCATTTTCAAAAAAGCAATTCATTTTAATTTTATGACTGATGCCATTAATTTAAAGTATGGATGATAAAAGGCTCTCTAAGAATAAAAGATAATTAAAAGGCATTTTTACATGGGTTCCTTTAAACTTAATGGGGGGGGGATAGGGTAGTATAATACGGAAGTGGATCATAGAATTTTATGGAAATTGGATTCCTGGATTCTGATTTAACGAAGGATTATTCTGTGGACCAACAAAAGTATATTTTATACTTTTACTTGATCGTTTATTAGCGTCAAATACCAGACGTACACTAGGGCTATTGGCAATGGACTTCATTATTATGAACCACTGTCAAGTGACGAAGACGACACCTGAACTCGGGGAACCCACTCTCTAAATTTCTAGAAAACATTAAGCCCGTTTTATGCAATTAGTCCATAAATTTCTCAGTAGTATGCTGAACTTTAAAAAGTGAGATATCAGCCCAAATATCATCGTATCTTTTTAACTATAGTTCAAAATTAGGCAAGCAAGCTCTATAGCTAATGATATTGAATTTTTATGCTGGTATTTTTTGAATTAAGGTAAAGATATTATAATTAAAATATTCCTTCTTATAAATTAAAATAATTTATTTTTTATTAAAAAATTCTGTAGTACAAAAAAAATCAAGCTTTTTTTTATTTTTATTAATTTATTTTCGCACCTCTTCCTTCCTTGTCCGTTATTATTCAATTGATATTGAAACACGCCACGTGTGTTGTTTTCCCCTCAACGGGCCTTTCTCTGTGTGAAGGTTGGGTTTCATAGGCAAAGTTTGGTTCCCAACATGAAAATGAAAAATAAGAGTGTGGCAACCTCAGTGATGTGACACAAGTTGTCAGATTGGCGACAAATTTGGTGAAAAATACGATATCGCCAAGGAATCATCAAGAAGGCTCTAGAATCAATCCTCTTAGAAATTGCCGTGAGGCTATGCAAAGAACCTTTGAAACACATGTCAGTTCAGACCAGAAGAGAATACAGTCAAAATCAGAATTTGTTTGTGCGTTGAATGTGATAAAATGATAAAGATTATCTGTCGGAGTTCCCTCCAGGGGAACTATTTCAGAGAGCCGATTCTGGAACGTTGTAAAGCATTTCCTATAATGAGTGCATTTTACATTTTTGTAAATAATGTTATATTATTTTTTTTGTGTGTGTACATACATCAATTTGTTTCCATGTAGTCTTCTGTTTGTCCTTGTCCATTAATAAATTTAGTCCGTTAATAATTGGAATCATCTACTACTTTTTCCCCGAGCAAATTTGCAACAATTTGAGTAGATTTTATTTAATTTACGCAACCCTATAAAAATACATACATATATGGAAGATTTTTATAAGAAATTCTTGTACATATATCTTTTTAACCGTGTTAAAAAGTAAGGATAATAAGAGTACGGATAATAAGGATGATAATTAATCCTTACCGCGTGTTTCTCATGTTATCATTAGCATTACTTTTGTTAAACCAAGGAAAGACTGAAAAACGTCCAAGATGATTTATTGTCTTCTTACTCATGTAGTTTATGGGTTTCAGATAATGTTTGAATAAGATAAATTATTAATTCGTAAAATAAACACCATATGGTGTAGATTCGGGAAACACAAACGACAGATGGAAACAGAAATTATTTTATTAACTCGAGAATCGTTATCGATTCTCATGGACACATTTTGATAAATTTATAAAATTACTTTCACATGACATGTTTATTTTAAAACCTTTGGAAAGAATAACTATATATATATATATATATATATATATATATATATGTGTGTGTGTAAAATTTAATCTGAGTTCTATGTTTGCTCTATTTTACGCTTTCTTAAATTTATACGTGTTTCAAATTTTAATACAAACATTTAATGCAAATTTTTTATGCTTACCTTTAATATATTTTATGTAGAAGCTAGTGTCCAGTTAGAAATCTATCATCAACATCAATATTTATATATATCCGTAGGAATTTAAAATTATTACGAGCTCCACAGTCCATTTCATGTTAACTGTATGATATTTCTATTTCCTTCAGATCTAAACTAGCGAATTTATTTTAATGTAACAAATTGGATCCAAGAGAACAAATAATAATGTTGTTCTTCGTAAAACCGTGTTTTTGATCTGAGTTTTTCGTAAATATTTTTAAATTTCTTAAGCCCCTAAAAATTTATAAATTAATTTTTAGAATAAACGAAAAAAGAAAAATAAATAAAAAAAATTTGGGTAAAGTTTAATCTTTCTGAAATTTTATAGTATTTCGTTTTTACGCCACAATGCCTTCTATCGCATTTAAAAATAAATAGAACTGTCTGTATTGAGAAGGAAAATATACAAATTTGGTGAGACTAACATAAACTTCATTAATTTAAAATGGTTTGTAGAAAGTAACCTTAACAAGAACAACACATGTAAAATCTATATATTTTAGGTATTGTATTTATACTTTAATTTTTCTCTTTTTGTTTTTGACATTATTTGAGTAATGCTAGAAAACAATATAAATGCCTTTACGTCTTTTCCTTCCACCTTACTTCTAATCATTTGATCCATCTGTAAAGCATATTCACTGTTAAATCAAACCCAAAATAGTATTAGCAATATGAATACAATCATAAAATATATGTATTTTTTAAACTTCAAAAATCTATTTTAAAAATTATGGAATTCATTTGCGGTGAACATTTCCTGTAAAACAACTTTTCTGACCAGACCCCTTAGAGGACAAAAGGGGGAAAGTGAAGGAATAGGGAAAGTGAAGCACTTTGTGAAAGCGTCCCTTTGGCCGGTGGGGCGTGAAAGAGCGGGGAAAACAAATTGTAAAATCGAAACGAATCCTTTCAACCGAGCAACAGGGAAAGGAAGGAAGAATGACTCGGGGTTATAACTTGTGGCTTCCGAATGCCAAATTAATATTGGCTAAGCTATTAACCGGGGGAATCAATGGGATTGCATTGCTGCATTTGTCTTATCGGTGACACAGCGTGCCTGAGACGCGTCGCAGTTGGATAGCTCTACAGTGAAACAGTAATTGCTCTTTGATTGTGTGTACCCAGAATAATTTTCATAAGTAATAGGATTTGTTAAAAATTAATTTATTGATGAAAGAATCTGTTGATTTCCAAGTTTGCCGCGTTACCATTAGTGGATACATGCTATGTACAGAAGAAGAAAATTCCATTGTAACCTCATGTGGATACATGGCTTATTTAGGTGTGTTTAGGTTCTCTTGCAAGCAAGAATAGCGTAGGAAGTAACTCATAGAAGCCATTAAAGCAGCGTTTCTCAAACTGTGGGGCACGCCCCCTTAGGGGGGACATGCTAATTTTACAAGGGAGGCGCGAGCACATTGAAAAGTCGAAAACAAAACTTCATTTAAAAATATTAATTTTCTAAAAGTAAACAAACAAAATACATTCTGACATTATAAAAAATAAAATACACATTTACAGTGATGTAATACACTTAAAAATGTATCAGTACTGCGCAATGTGTATTTTATAATTAATTTAAGGTATCCGACTGCGTTCGGAACCGTGCTTTTGAAAAACCTTATAAATGGTTAATATTTATGATATTTAGTGTCACACTTCGATTAGAATACATGTATAAAGTTGTTTTAAGAACATTATGACAAAAAAAATTATTTAGATGCAATATTTTGGCAAAAAAGGAACTTAGAATAATCTTTTTTTTCAAAATGTTCTCATTTTATGGAAAATGCTTCTATTATAATAATATTTTGTCTGTATATAGCTCAGACCTCTGTACAGAGGCTCAACTAGAATTTTCGAAATATATAACTTAGAAGTGGATTTATCCATATTTTACTGCAACAGAGGGAGAAATTTTAGGGAAAAAACGCTGATAATTATATATATTCCAATGGTTGGTAACTCTGGAAATAATGTGAATTGTTCAGAACTCCTAGTTCAGACTCTCTGGAGAAGTCTTTACTTTATATAAGCACACACACACAAAATATTATTATTATAGAAACATTTTTTATAAAAGGAGAACATTTTGAAAAAGGTTATTCTAAGTTCATTTTTTGCCAAAATACTGCATTTAAATATATTTTTTTTTGTCATAATGTCCTTAAAACAATTTTATACATGTATTCTAATCTAAGTGACACTAAATATCATGAAAGTTATCCATTTATGCGCTTTTTTAAAATCACGGTTCCGAACGTATTCGGATACCTTAACAATACTAAGTTATGAACAAGTTAAAAAATTACCAGTAACCCCATGGGCTTGTTTTATATATAAAATTATATACAAAAATTAACTTTTTTCTTGATAAGTTGTACGGCTTATAACCAACCCCTTAATTGCCGATTAAAAGTTAAGCGATTCTGTCCCCAATGCCATCGTTTTCCTCATGATTGCTTGAATATTTCTAATTGATTTAGATAACTTCTTATATTAATTGCATCATATATGGAAAATAATATTTTGGTGTTGTTGATTAAGTTTTTAGCTTAATTGATTGGTTAATAGTTCATTAACTTTGCTCTAAAACACGCAAGAATTAGTGGCACGCAAGATTAATCTCATTTAAGTGACGAGATCAACACATGTATAAGTTGGTACCACACTCTCCAAAATCCCATAACACGCCAACGGGAAGACTTTGAACCTCGACAAGTTTAGTGTACATCAGCCCCTCTACACGGTGAGGTTGTCAGATATACCGTCACCTTTGAATCCGTAACCGTGTTCACTAGGCTATCGAGGTTATCCGAACACCTTCCAATAGGTATTTTATTGGTCGACGTAGGTTAATCCTTTGACTTTGCAAGTATACTTTAATTTTACAGTAGTCCACTTGTAACGGGTCTATCCGCGAACCTGTAACAAATCCTCATAGGGCAAATTTATTTCTTTTTAACTGTTGTTCTATTGAAAACTTTCTCCCAAAGAAGAAGATTTGATTCATACAAATGAGTGATTCTATTTAAGCATTGACTTTTAGAAACGCGAAATTAGTTGAGTGTAGTTGAGAGCTAGTCGAGAGTTAGTCAACGAGTAATTTGTGACGAATCTATTCGCGTCCTCTAACTAATCCTCTTGGAGAATCTTTGGGCTAGCATTTGCGTTTAATTCACATCCATCCCTCTCAAGAAGAAACCATGATATTCAGATTAGTTCGACTACATAAAGTCAGAGTTTTGTAATTTTAGTAGGAGGAGGTAGGAAGCTGCTATATTCGCTACGCAGGTGAGATTGGATAACGTTTACTTTCGAATGTGAAGATTAAGAGTGGTGTTTGCTACTGTGTTGAATTAGTGGATTTGGTGTTAGTAATCAACGTTAGATTAGGTTGAGTTAAATAAGTTACTTGCGCATATTTGCTTAATATTCATTGCTTTCTATCTGCTACTCCTTTGACATTCACTTAGAAAATAAATTGTTGTGGGTTAAGTTGCTTGACTAAATAAATAATTGTAATTATGGAAGTCTCTGGTTCTGCTTTTATTCCTCCTACACCCTTAGGTAGACAAGACAGTGGGAGAGCAACTTCATTGCAAGTTGCTCACAAGTTTTTGGATAATCAGTTATTGTTAATTGATTATTAAGTTATAAGATAGAGTTTAATGGTAAAAGACCAGAGGTAGTACAAAAAAATAACAGAATTATGGTGAATTAGACTGTAGAAGTCCAAAGTGTCCTAAGAGTTAAATGAATTAGATTATATCAAATATTAAGGTATCCGAATACGTTCGGAACCGTGATTTTGCAAAAGTGAACAAATGGATAATTTTCATAATATTTAGGGTCATTTAGATTAGAATACATGTATACAATTGTTTTAAGGACATTTTGACAAAAAAAAATTATTTAAATACAATATTTTGGCAAAAAATTATCTTAGAATCATTTTTTTTCAAAATGTTCTCCTTTGGTGAAACATGCTTCTATTATAATAATATTTTGCCTGTCTATAACTCAGACCTCTCTACAGAGGCTCAACTAGAATTTTTGAAATATATAACTTAGAAGTGGGTTTATCCATATTTTACGACAACAGAGGAGAGCAATTTTAAGAAAAAAAACGCCGATAATTATTTCAATGGGTTGTAACTCTGAAAATAATGTGAATTGTTCAAAGATGATAGTTGAGCCTCTGTACAGAGGTCTGAGCTATGTACAGGCAAAATATTATTATAATAGAAGCATTTTTCACAAAAGGAGAACATTTGGAATTAGATTATTCTAAGTTCATTTTTTGTCAAAATATTGTATTTAAATAATTTTTTTTGTCAAAATGTCCTTATAAAACAATTGTATACATGTATTCTAATCTAAGGGACACTAAATATCATGGCAGTTATCCATTTATGCGCTTTTTTAAAATCGCGGTTCCGAACGTAGTCGGATAACTTAAGTATACTTTTTGCCATGTGATTGCTCTTATAGGTAGTGGTGTGTACTTCCTACCCTGGGTAGTTTTGATTTAAAAGAAATAATAAATTTGAATTTGAACTGGTTATGGCTGATCTTTACTCAAACCCCCAAAACACCAATAACCTCAACGAGGTTATTACACGCTGGATAATTCGAACCTTTTTATCAAGTGAAGAAAAATGTTGGAAAAACTCTTGAACTAATAATAATTTTGGAATTTTAACTTCTAAAAAAGATTTTTCTCTAATTTGCCTCCACACATTTAGCACATATTTATTTATTTCTATCCTTCTACCTATAACTGATTCCAATAACAAACAAAAAAAAAGCTAGTCAATATACTTCACATTAATATCTTAAAACAAATTAATTTGTGTTTTCTTAAAATTCTTAAAAAAAAAAAGTTCATCTCCAAATATTTATTGACTAAGTATTTACGATGCTTCCAAATTTATACACCACTCTCTTAATAAAATTACTTCCAAACGGTCCCGGAGAACCTATACGAGTACAAAAAAAAAAGTCAAAAAAATCTTTTTACGATGCTTGCACAGAAGAGGGAAAAAAAATTATATTTAAACTCGAGAAGAAATATTTCTTTCCTTGCTAACCGGTACTTCTATCACTCTTAACTTCTCTCCGGAGACAAAGAATAATGGAACATTATTTACAAAACGTGTGCATGGATCCGGCAAGATAGGAACATGCAACAGCATCGGGCTTCTTAATACTACCTCACTGTGAGTCCAGAGCAATTGGGCTCAATCAGAACAAGGGTTTACTGCCATCGTAGAGGGCTACGTGCCCTTCTGCAATGAGCCTTCGGGGACCACGGTGGGGATACTTCACATGCTGGGCCCGATTGGAAAATATGAGTTAACTATAGTTCATAAACGTGAAAATAATCAGAGTTGTTTAAGACAAGAGCAAGATTGGATGATTGCCTGGGCCGCTTTTATTGCTTTAGACGATGCCTCGGTGTTTTTTAAAAAAAATTTGAGTAGCTTTTTTTTTCTCTTCTATCGTCTTTGCTTCTAAAGGGGGGATTTAAACAAAATACGTTCTACCGTTTTGTGGTTCTTTTTCAATATTTGATGAAGGTCTGTAGTTACATTTGCTTTTATAGTCAGATGTGATCATTGTGTGGGAATCACGTCTGTCGTTAGGATTCATTAATAGGGGAAAAATGCGAAAGCAAAGGTGATTAGGGATCTTGGAGAAAAAAAAGGGATTGTTTTTAGTTTCTGTTGGAATTGGCTAAAAAAAATGTATTTATTTTGGTTGTTATTAAGGAAAGTACGTATGTATAATAAAATAGACTACAGGGGTGTAGTAGATAGTCTCAGAAAAAAACGGGGCTGTCTTTTTAATAGTGTTCCAAAAACTTTTACTTAAAAAGTTAATTATTTTTTTAAGGAGTTAAAATGCTATCAAGGTGTTGTTAAGTCTAATATCGCACGTAGTATTTTTATTGCTTCTAAAAAAATGGGAACAAAAAAAATCTATGATTGAATAACTATATGGTTGCTTAGTTTTAGAAGAAATTGTACGAAAAAAGTTAGACTATTAATAAAGTCGATGATAAAAGAAAAATTTATTGAAATAATGGTTTCTTTAAGATCATACGGAAGTCCAATTTTTTTCCTTTGATGCAGTAAAGAGCATTGAGAAGTAAATTTTCATCGTTTTTTAAAGATTTAAAACCACACGTATTTCTTATGAATCATAGAATTTTAAATTAAAATAGGAATTTGAATATAATTTATTAAAATATTTTATGTTAATTATACTTGTGGTGATATTCGTTTTTTTAAATCTTACAAACATTAAATTTTCGTTTGAAATTGATAAATGTATTTATAAATAATGCTGAGATATATATATATATATCTGGCAATCCGCACAAGCACAATTAGTATAAAGAGTTACATACAATAAATTAATGGTTGTCAATGTAATATTTCAATCTTTATTGTTGAATCACATGTACTCAAAATACAGAAGAAAACCATAAATTAAAAAAAAAGCTTTACTTGCAATTGAAAGGAATTTTTTAAAGGATAATTTAGCACGCAAAGAGGATGAAAAAATGAAATAAAGATAAAAGTTCTTATACTCAATTGTCAATATTAATACAATATTTAAATTTTCAGAAAAAAAAAGCCATAGTTGTAGTTTTTAGTATTATTAATTTTTTAAAAAAAATATATGAAAGTTTTGCGTAAAAATTAAAATCTTAAATTTTATTTATGTTTTAAATTCTATGTAATTAATATTTAACTATTTCTTGCATGTATCTGTATTAAGCTTAGTAAATTTTCGTATAGTATATTCATCAATATAAATCATACACAGTAGATTTTAATACCAATTTAAGTCATTTGTTTTAAAAATTTGCTCATTAATAATTATAATAAATGCAAAAATCGTTAATAACTATAATAAATATTTTTTAAAAAGCATTCTTGCTCTTGGTAGTACTAGCACTAAGATTGTGAACAGAAGTAAAATTAAGTATAACACAATTTATTTTCTTTATTTTTTCAATAATGTTAATATAACCCCTTTAAATTTAAGGAAACATGGTACTAATTTATACAAAATTTTTTAATTTAATGATTTTCAAAATTTTTGGGTGTCCCCTATGTGTATGTATTATTTAAAACAGGCTTTTTGTGCTCAAAATTTAATAAAAAGCTAACCATTTAATTTTTTAAGGAAAAAACTTAAAAATTTAGAAGTGATTTTCAAATACTACTCCTCCTACAAAAATTGATGTACGCACATGAAATTTGATTTACAAGTCCGTCAAACTACATGTAACAAAAGTTGGTATGAGTTTTGGGATTACATGATTCTCTCTTTTTATAAATGTTAATTGCAAATTCCTTAAAAAAATGTATTAGTTCTAAATTCAATTATTTTTTTAAAAAAAATAAGCATTATTTTTTATTTAAAAATGTATACCAACTATTATTACACATATAATTAGCAACAGTTAGAAAAAATGTTAAAGCTTTTGGTACAATAGAAAAAAAGCCTTAGTACTTTGAATGAAGACAAACTAGTCATTTTTTCTCTCTGAGATAAGTCAGTTTAAAGTTTCAATTTGCCATTGAGATGTGAATAAAAATGAAAGTAAAAGTTACCATAATTCTGCTTTTTTTCAACTTAGAGCTTTCAAATATTGTGAGATTATAGAAAACTATATAAAAAATAATTTAGGTTAAGAAAATTAAGTTTGATTTTTTTGAACGATTTTTGTCAGTTGAATCATTCTTTGTCCCTTAACGTAGGTACCAATGATTTGCCTTTAAATTTAACTTAAGTCAAAAACATTCAGTCAAGCATTTCAATTAGAATAATTTTAATGAAATATTTCTTAAAGTTAATTTATTTAAAGCGAATAAATTTTTCAGCAGAATCCAGAACAAAATTAATCAAAAAGCCAACTTAAACCGAAGGGCTTTAAAAAAAAATTTCATTCTCTAAATTCATCACGCTTTTTTTTATTCCCTTCCATCTTCTCCGATCGTAAAGCTGAATCGAAAACACGGAACCAATAACCCCGACTGAAAACATGACGCTAAAAGTAAATGTAGGATTAAGGCTGGAAAAACTTCATACGTGCCAATGTGTTGGTACAACCCTCCCCTCTCCCTTTACACATCCCGTCCTCCCTTCTTTACTGAACGGGGATGTTGGTTGAAATCGGAAATTATTCTTCACTCCAAAAACAACCGATCATTGGAAACTGTGTACAATGAACTGTCTGGCCCATTTTAAAGCGAACAAAGATTTACGGTGGTTGGAAGCTGTTTTCGCATGGAATGGCGGGGAGAGTTTGAAATTGCAGCAGAATCAAACAGGAAGACATTGTTTAAAAGCATTTTATGATCTGGCTACTTGGGAGTTTTTGATAGGAAACAGATGGAGTGATTTAAAACAGCAAAAGATGTGATGACTGGAGGAAGGTAATAGTGTTCATTTATCAAAATACAGTCGGACCTCTATCTAACGAAGCCACTAAATCCCGAAAAAAGTTCGTTATGCAGAAAATTCGTTAAATAGAGATTTATCTTTTAATATACTTTATAAAAGACATAAATTTTAAATTCCTGAACACTATATATTATTTAAAAAAAAAAGTGATTATCCGAACTTTTTTTTTTATTGAAAATTGTCTATTTGTTTTATATATCTAAGCCATCAAACAGAAATATGCAAGGAAAACAAGAGGAAAAAACACATTGTCCAGGCATGATCTGTATTTTCAATTTATAAAAATAATTTGATATTAAAATAAATACATTTTAATGATATTTTTGAATTTTAAAGACATACATTATTTTATAACCAGTAATTTTAAGCATATATTAATTACTCTCCTTACATCCCTAAATTTAATTACTCATAAAATCTGATTTAATTTCGTTTTTTTGTTCAAAAAATTACAGCAATTTATTGCTCTCGGTGAGTTAAGGGCCTGGTAAAAACAGTTCAAGGTCATTGATCACCAAAAAATGTTTTAAAAGAGAGAATGATTTGAAATACCGCGAAATATTTTAAAAATAGGGAGGGAAAAAAATCAGATCTCATGAGAAAAAGTTAGTTAAATGGAAAATACACTTCTCTATTTAGAGGTTAATTTACGAAGAAAATAGTAAGATCTTCTTGGTTTTAGGAAAAAAATTCGCAAAGTAGAGAAATTCGCAAAATAAAGGTTCGTAAAATGTGGAAGTCCGACTCTATATAATTTGGACGCATATCGAATATTAAACGCTAAGAAAAATAAAAATTATAAAGCACCAGAGATTTTGTGTTTTTTGTTACATATCTTTGGTTACCATAATGTTCTAATGATGTTTCGTTCTATTTAAGTCAAAGTGATTAAGTTTCGTTTTATTTAAACCAGAACTAATTTTGTAACATTATATGAATATCCTGTTATATTTATGGGCTTAAATGTTCTTAATTGTTCTAATTTTATTACATTTCTTAACATAGTCATGTTTTTGCAGAAATTTAATATATCCATGAAACTTCACACCGTTCTAATTATATTTTTCCCTAAGATTTCCCTGTTCTGTAAACTCTCCATATTTAATTTGTACTATTCTACACGTGTATCTATATCTATCTCTATATATATTAACACAAAAAAATAAGGTCAAAATAGACTGGTGCGTGTAATTCGCCGGGTATAGAAATGATACATACATATGATACATAGAAATGAACATAAGGAATAAGACTTCTACATAGATCGAAATACTGTTTATTTAAAATAAATGACATTCCAATGAACATAAAGGGTTGTAGTTCTAGAAGTATACTATTTTTCAAAAGCCTGGGATATCTTGAATAAATGACTTCAAAGCATAAGAGCACTGCATACCTACATTTCAGGTTCCTTCTTTAAAAAAAAAAAAAAGAGTGCCCGTTATACGGCAAATATACTGAAAAATTAAAAAAAAAAATGCAGTATCAAATTATAGGTGCGTGTTATACGCCGGATTTTACTGTAGGAGAGACACGACTCACTCACTCATTCCTTGCGAGATCTCTGGAACTATTAGATTCACAGGCTTAAAATTTGGTAAGCATCTTTCTTTTGTTATATAGAGATCCGCTTTTAATGGGTTTTGCGGAGATCACATACTAAAAGGGGCTTGGAATATGGGGGCGTAGAAGATAAGCATACTTCCGTTTTAGAAATTCAAGTTTGTCTTTTTTAAATTAAGGTACAAGGATTGTAAGAATGTTTTTTTTTTTAATATGAACAAAAACTAAATCTCGGATATCAGTAACTTAACAACAATATAAAGCCATACATCATCATAAAATGTGCAGCATAACTGGTGGATATTAGCTTGTTCGATTTTAGTTATATAGGCTTGAATGTTATCAATTTAATTTTTTAATGCACATTTATGCAAAAGAGTACTTTTAAGAATCAAATATACTTAAGAGCACATTATAAACATGATATTTTTTCCAGCTCATTTTTAATGCTTTATATCTAACTCTAACATTTAATTTTAGATAACTAGGAAAAACTTACGAATCTCTGTATATGTAAATACACAGAATATAACGTAGAAAATTTCTTAGTCAGAATAATTAAATTAAAAGTTCCATTTATTAAACTATTTAAAAGAAAAAGTTAAAATAACCGAAAAAAATTGTTTGGTGTCTCTCTTCAACTGATAAATGATTCCGTAACTGATTTTTTAAAGAGAAGTTTGAATTTTGTCTTGGAGTATGTCTTTGAGGTTGTCTGATGAACCTCTTAGTGTAGAGGGTGTTTTCGTCGCAAACACAAATGTGTTAGACAAGGTTGATGTTGCGATTGCATTGGTAAATAGGTTCATACAGAGTGTATGAATATCACTTGTAGAAAACTGATCCTCGTTGAACGATTGAAGAAAACTCGTCGAGAGGAAAGGCACTTGATTTGAAAGAGATATGCAACATCGGAGAAGGGAAAAATCATGTCGCAACATGCAAACGGATCGGGATAAATTTAAACGTGATAACTGGCGAGAAAGAACTTCGTAACAAAAAAAAAAATGTATTTTCTGATTTAAAGTGATTAAAATAATGTCCCATAAGGATGGCTGAAACTGTTACTCACAACATATTGTACAGAATTATTGTTCTGCTTTTTTTGATATTGTTTATGACTACATTTAGAACCATGATTTTGCAAAATCGTATAAA
>BMAV01005388.1:94311-117536 GCA_019973955.1 Trichonephila inaurata madagascariensis
TTTTTTTTTTTTTTTTTTTTTTTTTTTTTTTGTGCGACTGCATAAAAAAAATTTCTGCAGTATTTCGACGAATTGGCTTGTTATATATAAGAATTCATGAAATTTTCGAACATTTTTTGTACGGTTATTTTTATGCGGTTTTTAGCAACCACACAAAAACAGGTTCAACTGTATGTAATAATAAAGTTGAAAAAATCCCTATAAATTGTAGGGGAAACAATATTAAGGTATTAAAATAGTTTCCGTAAATTAAAAGGTTTCCGTCCGATATTTAAACTTATGAAGCTTATTTAACAAGTAAAATCATAAATATTGAACTATAAAAACACAATTTCTATCTGATAACTGTGACGACAAATGAGATCTCAATGAGTCTGTGAGAAAAAGTGGCAATGGTATTCTAGTAATCAGGGTCCCGAACTCGTGTCCGGAGCTGTTCTGTAGCGGGTTCACATCCTGGTGCCACTAAAGATCCACGATATAGAGGGGCTGATACACGTTAAATCTGCCGATTCTCAAAGTCTTCAAGCAGGCGTGGTGTGAAAGTTAAAAGATTGAGATGTCAGCTCAGGTATCATCCTCTTCACTTGGCTGTGGTTCAAGATTACAAAGTTTGTCTCCGAAAGCCCGCGTGTCGCTTTAAAGTGCGCCTTTAGTAAACACTGAATCACTGTGCAAGAAAAATTCAGTATTAACGATCGGCAGTTTCAAAAATTTAAAAAATTTATAATTTTATATTCCTGGTCATATGGAAAATGAGAGGAGAATTTATAAAATATGACATGTTGAAAGTGTAACAGCATAGACAAAAAAAAAAAAAAACAAATTTTTTTTAAAAAAAAAGAAATTCCAAAATTAAAAGATTACAAAAGTATTTAATTCCATTTTTTAAAAATTTTATACTATTAAAAATGTTAATTTTATTTTTATATCCACTTATTATGTCAATTTTTCACGTGATGGAATATACATAAAATCAGGGCTCCATTGTGTACCTTCCTATACATTTTTTTAAAAAATATTTTGCATATTTTTTAGTATCATTTGATGCAATACAGTTTTATCTAATTAATGAAACAGACGCCAACACGAAAAAGATGTAATTACGGTTCGCCTAAATATGTCTCTATAAAGAATATATTTAACTTGTTTTCTCCTATTATCCTCATATTAATTTATCAGATGTATTGTGGTGTATCTACTATCAACACCAGTGGCACACTTCGGAATTTTTCATGAGGGGAGAGAAGAGTGCAGGACCGTAAGTCCACAATTCTCATGTCATGCTCCAATACGCCACCCAACATATTCTTTTGATTTTGTCAATTTTCGATAACAAAAAACAGTAAAAAATTAATTATTGAAAAAATAATTAGCATTAATTTATAAAACTAATTACTAATAACAAATATTTAATAAAGTTTTACGTACTATATACATAGCATTATAATCAATCGAAAAAAAAATCAAGGGCTATGGGGGACTCGGTGCCCCCCTTGTGTGCTTCACTGACAGACATACATTACTTTGAAGGAATAAAAGAAATATATTGAGTTTTGCTTTACTGGGGAGATGTAAAATATATAAATCAAAATTACGTGTGCTCCTAACGCATAAAACATATTCTATGTTTATAAATTCTGTATAAAATTTCAATACGTGTGTGTTTGTACGTGTGAGTGTATATTATAATTGTTAAGAACTATGGTACATAAGAAGCTGCAGAAGAAAATTTTGAAGTAGTTCGAAATGTAAATCGAATTGAAAAATTCGATTTACAAAATGCTATTATTTTGAATGAATATATCAGGCAATTGACGCAATGATAAGGAACTATGGAAGAACTATATTTTAAATTGAATGACAAATATTACCCTACCCAATTGATTCTCAACAAAGTTAAATAAAATTATATTCAGTTAATTAAAGTAAAAAAAGAAACAATTCCGCGTTTATTAATACATAATGGTAATTTTCAATAAAAGTTTTGATGTGTTTAAGAAGACTAGAAACGAAATATCTTACAATCCCTGTTCAGAAAATGTTTCATCAGAATTTCAGGAGCAATGTGTAGAACAAAAACAAATACGTAGAATTCAAGCGTTTTAAATAGTATTTCTGATTAACCAATATAATTTTATAATAACAAATTTTGTAGTTTTAATAACTGATTGAAAAACACGTGAACATCGAATCTTAATACAATATAATTTATTACTAGTTTCCCTTATGAATATTGGAAATTTATAACCTGGAAATAATTTGAAATAACATTTGTCTAGAAATTGTAACTCACTTATTAAGGTATTAAACCAAGACGAAGAATTCAAAGCCTAGCCAAAAAACTCATGATTTTAACATGAGCTCACCTAGAATCAAAGATATCGGAATACGTCACGCAGTACGAAAATGGTATTCCGAAAATCCACAAATCCTTTAAGCAAAAGGGATTATTTGAAAGTTATTGGAAAACAAAAGGCGTTGGGCAATAAAGACAAAAGGGGGGAAAGCGTAGGTTGCGAAAGAAGAATATGAAATTCGCCATCGCCAAATCGTTCCCGATACCTTCTGCAAATACCCGCCGTGGAAGAGGAATTACAGGACAGAGAAAAAGGCGGGCGGCACAGAAAATTCATCCCCAGATAATCTTTCCACGCCATCTGTCCAACCACTCAAGAAGATGGCGGATTTTTAGATTGGAAACGCGAAACCGAAAGAATAACATTTAATCATAATAATAAAAAGAACAAAGCAGTAAAAACGCAGCCGGCAGTGTGATAGGTAAAACATAAAGGGAGAGAGCGAGAAAAAAAAAGTAATTTTTAGTGTTTTGAGAAACAAAAAGCGTTGAAAAGCCGAACGAAATGCTATTTAACTTTCCAAGAGATCTGTCATGAACTGAGAGGAGAGTCAATATTTGTCACTTTTAGCAAGCTGCCCACTTCTAAGTTATCGCTGTGTCAACAAGCATGGCCCTTTTTGCATAGCTCCTTGATGTTGGTTTTGCTATTTCGACGTCGTTTGCACTCGCTTTAGACCCTCCCCGCTTTTCTCATTTTCGATCGGCTATTATTTCTGGCTATTTTCTTTGCTTCCGGCTTGTTACGAGGACCAACAAATGGAATGACATGTTTTCTTTCTTTGTTCGCCTCGGTGGAAGAGAATGTTTTGTCCGTTTGTCTAATGCCAGAGGGATTTGGGAGTCTTGGGTTGCATTTAAGTAGGGACGTTCCAAGCACTAAGTGGTTTCGCATTTGCACAACTTTTCGTTCTTTTTTTTTCTTTCTGTTTTTTCCCTCTCCTCCCTCTGTCTTTTTTTTTATGTTGAATGGAAAAAGCTTTTGCAATAGGCTTATAGAAATTGAGTGTCTGGCTTAAGAATGACATTGCTTTCAAATGTGGAATGTTCAAACATGTAAAAATTTGCTTTTCTTTTGTTGTTTATGCATTTGTTTGAAGTAATGATATAAGGGTTTTAAAAGTATAACCGGTTAATATTCTATCTCGTGTTGGAAATAGTTTTATTCCTGGAAATTATTCATTATTTTGTAAGTTGCTTCATAAAGTTATAGTGTAATGTTGATATAAACTATCTCCTATCTTAAAAATGTCCATATTTTTTTAAATTTCTTTATCTTAAAATGTTGAACAACACTTTTACATTACTAAAAGGAGTATCTACTTAACACTATTTAAGTATTTCACATTCATTTTTAAGTACTAAGAAATTGGGAATATTACACGGTTACATTTCCACGACTAAAGTACTTTTGGGAGATATATAGTATGAACTTAATAGTAAAGTCTCCTTGGTAGTTAATATTTAAAATACAATAATTTAAATTTTTTTAAGAAATCCATAACAACAATAAAATAGCTAGAAATATTGTTTTTCCAAAGGTGAGAATCACACACACACAAATTTAAATTTGTTTAACAAACTGATGTAATAATTATCTCTCTCTATATATAAAAAAGTTTTTCGTGATGCTGTAATAAATTTATTTATACATGAGATATAATTAGTAAAAATGGATTGTAAAAAGTTGAATCTAACTGAAGTGTTAAACACGTAATTTTGAAAAAAAATTTTAAGTCAATTCCTACTTAGATCAACAAAGAAAATTTTTATTTTTACTACCTTTTATTAAATAGTTACAATTAATATATATATATATATATATATGACAAAATCACAACATTAAGTGGCAATTACTTTTTATTAATTATCATTAAAGTATCGTATTGTCATCCAAAACAATCGTGTATATAAAATTTCAGTTCAACTGAATGCTTTAAAACGTGAGAAAAAAAATCTTTTATAAATTTTTGGCACAAGTCGCTAAAAATGAAAGCAACGTGGCTGTATCTGTAATTTTTTAAATAATTAGTTTCAGTCAATTTTAATTAATTATAGTTAAATTATCGTATTTTTACCCGAAATAATAGCGTATAGAAAATTTCAGCTAAAATGAGCGCTTTAAAATGTGAGAAGGCATGGATATTTGTAAATGTATAGTGGCTTTGCTGCAGGGGGGTACTCTAAACAGCCGTCGAGACTCAATTACTCTCGTAAGGTTTGGGGAATGAGGAAGAGAGAGGTAGGAGACCTCTGCCCACCCCCGGAGTGTTCTCCCTTAAATTTGTGATGGAACCGAGCCAAATCACGCGGTCACCTACATGGTGCTTAAAGTTACAGCTAACGGCAGACATACTACTAGCCCCTTGCCACGATTAATTTCATAGGCCTTGATCCGATATTGCTATCTATCAAGGGACATAAGTAACAAATAAATGTTAGGTTATTTTTATTTAATAGTCAATATATTAATTTATTATATTTAAAGTATTCATTAATTTTCCTTGCATACTTTACGAACCAAACGGAGATAAAACATATCCAAATATATCAGTCAAAATGTTAAAATAAAACTCCATTGAATATGCGAATATATGACGATTGGAAAACTGAATTTACATCTATGAATTTTTTATGCATTTTCTATAGGAATATTTTTTTCAAAGTATAATAAAATATCGTTACAAAAGTAGCATGTGCGTGAAGGAATTTTAATGCGCAAGTTCTTCGAAGTTAAATCTAAGAATTTAAATTCTAGGAGCAAACAGCTATTAATGATTCGAGCATATAAAAGATGAATTTATGTGTGAAAAAAAAGGAACAGAGATATCTGTTCAGAATATAAATGGAAATATTTAGAATGATAGTTTTAATGCTTTTCTTATTACATAACTTGAAATATATTAGAATTTCGAATTTGTTAAGCAGTTTTCATATAAAATAGGATTATAATTTTAAAAAACGACTAATGGAAGAGATCGACAAAATATTCGTTTTGGATCAGTTGAAAATGGTGGGTTGAAAAGTAATATTGTGCACAAATTCTGAAAAAAAATATTCTATTGTTTTTCTTTTTTGATCATTTTATAGACTATTCTATGTTGTATAAATCATATTCTTGAATTATTGTTCTACTATAATAATGCTTCTGAATAATTTTGTTATTTTTAACCCTTATTTTAGCAGCCTATAAAGGGAAATAATTCATATTTCATAATAGAAAGAGTTAGATTAATGATTTCACGATAAGTTATTGAGAAAATAATGTATTAGGAAGTTGTCATATTCTAAATTTATCTTCTGTCTCCACAATAACAAGCACATTCAGTATAACAAATTAACCGTTTTGATTTTTAATCATATTTAACTAAGAAAAAAAGTTCTCCAATGATAAAAGCAAAATTTAATATTTAAGTTATAAAATTAGATTCATCATTTGAAGATTTTTGTCATTAAAGACAAGATATGAACAAATAAAAAAAAAATTTTTTCCCTTTTTAGAAAATATACATATGTGGTAATCATATTAAAGCGAATAGCAACTATTTTAAAATATTAGGAAAACGTTATTTATGCATCGATTTTTTCGAAAAATCTAAAAGCGTCAATGACTAAAAATTTGTGCTTTAGGAAAAAAAGAGATTCAACTCCGTTAAGTTAATCGAAATCGGGAGTAAACACTACAAATTATCAACTTAAATTTGTAAAGGTAAGAGAGAATCATTAAAACTAAATATATATTAAATTTAAATATGCAAAACCCATCTTCTTATATGTAAATATATATAAATAACTGAAAATATTAACGTTGTCGTTTAAAAAATTGTGAATTAATCCTAGAACGCCGCAGTTGAGTTGACCATTACTTAATTGAAATTTTGTGTAATTATTTTTAAAGTAATGTTCTTTTTTATTTAAGATATTAATTAAGTCTCTAATGCCCATAAAAATATCGCTTTCAGATAAATTTCTGTATCTGGCAACAGAGCTATTCCATTTCTCTCAGTTTTAAAATTAATCAGTTAATTGAAATGAATGAAATAAAAAATTAAAGTACAACTCATGTTTCATCTTGAGATAGCATTCGATTATTACTGGTGTTATTTTAAACCTTTCACAAAAGATAAACCATTTTTAAATGTTTATAAAATAAAATATTCCTTTATTATCGTAATAGTAGATAGTCTTTTATTTGAGTAATTATTTTTTTTTCATTTGAATTGAAAATTGTATTTTGGATTGAGTGTTTATTAACATCGCAAAGCAACACGAGGGCTATTGGTGACGAATCTCGTAGTTTTGAATCGTGGTCAAGTGCAGAGAGAGTTGGCAGCCCCTCTACAAATCACCACGCCTCGGGAAGACTTTGAACCACTGGAAATTTAAAGTGAATCAACCCCTTTACACGAAGGTATCTTGAGCGATATCAAGACTTGAACCTGCTACTCGACGACGCCAGCCAAGAGTTCATGACCACAATCTCTAGGCTACGGCGGCCACTTTGTATTTTGGAAGTAGTGAAATAAGATTAATTGTTTAAATTCTTATTTAGTGTACACTTTTACTGCTCGCCAATTTGATGAACTTTTGTTGTCATATTTTGTTAAAGTTCAACGTAAAAAAAACGAGTTTTGGTGCAATTTGGCTCCATTTTTCCTCCATCGCCAAAGATGCGAACTAAACTAGGATTTTCCTTCCTTCCTTCTTCAGTGGCTCGACAGTCCAGGGTGGACCTTGGCCTTCTCAAAAGCCTTTTTCCTGTTAATATTCTCCAATTTTTAGTTCTCAAAACTAGACGATCTTTTTCTGGGCCGTCAATCGGTCTTAGATTTGGCCTGTCTTTTCTCCTGAGCCAATTGCTTGGGCATTGAAGATTATTTTAGAGGTGCATTCTTCGTCCATTCTGACAACGTGGCCTTCCCATTTAATTCATTGTATTTTGATTCAGTTAAGGATGTCAGATTCTTTATATAAGTGATAGAGCTCAAAATTTGATCTTCTTCGCCACTTTCCATTTTACTGAACTCCTCCAAAAATAAATCTTAAAATCTTCCTTTCGTAGATACGTATCATGACCTCATCTGTTCGAGACATGAACCAAACTTCACATGCATAAGTTAATACTGATCTTAAAAGACTTTTATACAATAGTACCTTTGTTTTTCTTTTGATTAAATTCGATTTCATATATTTAAACTAGGATTTTACCGACTAGTTTAATAAACAACACTAACAATACTGTTGTTCAAAACATCCCATTAAATGACAATACAGCATCCCCAAAAGGCCACATCTCCACCCCCACAAAGCAATCAACTAAACATAGGAACCTTGGTTTCTTGCCATAACGATCCACTCAAGCAGAGGCGACCGTGCAATCGAAAAAGAAGTCGCAGAGAGCCAGAGAAAGCCTCAAACAATAACCGCAGATAGGGCTCCATTAGGTCCCTTAGGAAGTGCAGATATCGGAAGAGAGAGAGGTGTTGCTATCTGCAAACAGTCACTTTCTATCTTGGTCTGGCTTTGGCTCCGAAAGAAGCGGATTTATGATGATACCTCCTCAAGAGTTTGGCACCGTTGCGAGGACTCCACTCGGGAACTTGCACAAGTTGAGCGGAAATAACCGAGTTTAAATTTGAAATAGTCTCGATGACGGGATAACTGTTTGTTTTAGCTTCTTTACCGAGCGGCGTTCTTTGATTTTTGTTGTGTAAAGAAATATGATTTGGAGGAAAAAGGTTCTTCTCAGTTCCAGGGGGTGATAAGGATTTGAAATTTATGTGTCTGATAAAATACAGCTTCCGTATCGTGATCTTCGCATTGAGGGCAAAAATAAATGTTTAAATTATAAATGGGAGGGATGTTTTTGACCTCTGTGTTGTTCTAAAAGTTAACTAAGTATAAAATTAATTTTAAGTACGATGCGCCCAATGTAGTGTTGTTCTGAAAAGGTTACTAAATATAAAAGGAATCTTTTAATTGAGATAGATATTTTTATTCTTCTGGTATTTTCTGAAAGATTATGAAATGTTTCTAAATAAAAGAAACTGTTCAAAATAAGTTAGGAGTAATAAATCTTTACATAAAAGAGGGAGATTGCACAGTTGCAGGTTTAGAGTAAACCGTAAATCAGATATTGTAGATGCCTTATATGAAGTTTTTAATGTCTTAAACAGGGATATATAGGCAAATAACGTCCCATAAAGAGGGGTTTTTATTTTTTTATTTTTTATTTTTTGTGGTACAATTTATGCGTTTTCTTAGATGCAAAGTTAACCAATGAAAGTAATCATTTTACAAATGGAGGGCCCTTCAGTATCCCCCACTTCTAAAATGTGGCCTTCGAGTTCCCATCCCTGTCTTAAGACAACAAAAAAAGCCACCATAGGGGCAATGTTAAGTGTATTTGAAAACACAACAGTAAAATATAACAAGGATTAAAATATCTTTATGATAGTAATAGAAAAATGTCATTTATGTTCGATGAGTTTCTCTTGGTAAATTTGCGAAGAATACTATCCAGTTGATAAAATGATATGCAGTCGAACCTCCATTTTACGAACCTCTATTTTGTGAATATCTTTATTTTAAGAACTTTTTCCTGGAACCAAGAACGTAATACATACTAAAAATGAATTTCTATTTAATTTTCCAAATTACAAAACTGTTTTTGGGATTTAGTGACTTCTTTAAATAGAGGTCTGACTGTATCTATAACAATTCTGTTATTCCAATTATTGAAATACGAAGTAAGTAGTGGTGCACACAAGGGGGTCCGGACCCCTCTCCACCTGCCAAAGTCCTTGATTTTTTTTTCAATTGATTATAAACCTATGTATATAGTACTTAAAATTTAATTGAGTATTTGGTTTTTATAATACATTTTATTAATTAATGCTAACTGTTTTTAGCTCCCGAAAATCGATAAAATGAATAGAATATGTTAGGCGGCGTATTTGGAGCATGTGATACTAGAATGGTGGACTTTCGACCCTGGATCCCCCTCCCCCTTGAAAAATTCCTGTGTGTGCCGCTGGAAATAAGCAACTTATACATAAGAAAAAAACGCGGGAAAATATAGACACGCATATAAAAAACGTTAATTTTTTTTTTTCTGAATAATCTGTCGTTTTATGCTTAGTTTGTAAAAATAGCATTAATATATAGAAGAAGAGTTAATTAATTCACTGACGGTCATTATTTTCCAGTAAAACTCTCGTATTTTTCTATACTTCGTAACAGTTTCTCTTTTAACCTTAGATTGCCCAAGGAAGTCATTTTGACTGCTTTTTAATTTCCATTACGTTCATAATGACACAATTTCTTAGACTTTTTTAGAATACATTTTTTTCCCAAGTGAAGTAATTTTTTTTATTGTTAATATTGACTAATAACTTGTTATATGACTGTAAATAATATTAAAAAAAATATTAAAAATTAATTTTAAACAAATTTTTTCACACATTAGTTATTCTTTCACAATGCAGTCATTTTGACTGCTTTTTTGCAATATAGGTATATACTAAATTTCAGTCTTTCTAGTGTTACAAAACGTTCTTATTTCTTAAGGGCCTACAAGCTACCAAACCTCAGCGAATGGAGCACCCCTCCCTTGCATTATCCGTTAACTGCCTGTGTCCAGATGCTCAGCAGCAGATATTTTACGACTCTTGCTTCTGTTGTCTATATCGGGGGTAAAAAGAAAAAGGCGAGAGCGCAAAAAATGTATATTGGGTTGTCGTCTTTTACCGACTTGAATTGGAGTGACTCCTCTGTGCTTTACTTATATTAGGCCCGATATATCGCAAGCTGCCGTGCTTGGTTATCGGCCACCAACAGATAGGCACACGGAATACAACTTGCCCGAAGAAGTAAGCAATCCTCGCAAAGTGAAAGGCGGGAAGAATGGGTTTTAGCTTTTAGAGTAAAAGGCATGTGAATAAATATGTCAGCCATTGTGGACAGAAGTGATATTGAAAAATACTGGAAGAGCTTCTTTTAGGATGGGGGTGTGGAGGGGGGAGGAGATAGCAGGGATGGACGGTGGATAAATAATCCGTTCTGGACATCTAATCCTTGAGGAAGATGGGATTTTTGGGGGGGAAAAAACCATTGAATTCCAAATAGCATTCAATATTCCTATTTTCTTTCAGAAAATTCCAATAAATATAAAGTTTATTAGTAACTCTTTTATGTAATTCAATGGATAATGGATTAGGTATGTGTTTGTAAGTAAATCATAATGTTTCAAGATCAACACTTTCAGTATTTTTACTTGAGTCATCGTGATGAATCATTTAAGGAGAACTTAAATATATGTACAAATAGAAATTACTTCTTCAAGAATTTATGATATACTGCAAAACTTAAATTGGTTAACTTCTTATTCACTTAATTTTGGAAGTTTTTGCTCAATGTACTCTTTTCCTAATTGGATTTTTTTATTTTATATTCTATTTGGATTTTTCCTTATTGAGAGAGACTTACCGGGTCGCAAAGGGGGGAGGCTGGTACCAGCATACTAGTTAAACCTCACTTTTATTATCCTAAGTCCGAAATTGCTCTTTCTGACTCGCTAGCACTTTCTTCAATTTTTTTGTTTAAAAGTATTATTTTTCTTCCTTTTTAAATAAATGTGTTGTTTTCTGATTTTTTATTTTGTTTTTATTATTGGTTCTTTCATATTTTTAGATTTATTTTATATTTCCGATATATATATTCCAGTATATACATATCCATGTTGTCTTCTTTGAAGATTTTGATTTAACTATATTATAATGATTATAGTTAGTTATACTCACTGGTTTTTAACGCTGTCTTTACTTTCGCATTAAAGTTAAAATAACTGCCAAAAGTAAAGAAACTACAAAGAGCCTTTTTATGCTTTATAGAAACATCAAATCACAATATTTCAAGTGAGAAGCAGTCGACAAACCGCATCAACACACAAAAACACCAGAAGTTATTTATTTATTTAATTTTTGACGAAGTCCCAAAAAAGAGTATTATACAGATATCATTGTCTTAAAAATAAATGCAGAATATAGAATAGAAATATGAAACAATAATACATTTCTCTAACATGGTATTTATTTCTTTTGTAATGCGGTATGATTTAGATGATTAAAGTAAATTTATTAAATTAAATCTCTAATTTTCATGACTTTGATCTCAATGAAAAAAATTTTACGACTCATTTTTTTTTCATTTGGTTAAAAAAATGTTTCTTGTTTTGTCTTTTACCTAACGAATTTTTATTTTCCTTTTTCATATCATAGATGTCCCCTTAATTTAGTTTATTTAAATAATTTGTAGCTGTTTTCGGCATCCTTGTGGATATCTTCAGTGAAGATTATCATAATGTAATACTTAGTATATTCAATGGGAAACCGAATTCTACATTGTCACTTAATGTCGGAGTACAATAATAAAGATTCAATAAGAATTTCGAATTTAGCAGGATCTAATAATTTATTTGAGTTTTCATTGTAATTGCAATGAATGAAAAGATTAGTAATTATCTAAATATTTTTCCAAGACCAACACCTTCCCGAAGAACAACCTAAAAAACTATTTAATGAAAATTGACAAAAGCAAAAATAGAAATTAATTTGCAAATATAATAAGAAAATGCCTGAAATAAGAAGTACAAATAACTCAAATTCATTTCACGCTTAATCTTCTTATTTTTAATCTGCAACTATTTTCCACACTGTATTCAATTCGTACTAAGGGAATTACTCTATTGAAATATAATAATTTATCTATCTGTAAAAACGAAGTAAAATACTAATAACTAAATACTGCATCCCATCAGAACAACACGCGGATCAGAATACTTATTTAAAAAAAAAAGCACACACATTAACTCAAACAATTAAGCGAATTTTTCCAAACAACAGGAACAGTACGTAAAGTTCTTCAGAAGTTCCTCGAGAATCAAACATCCTTAAATACCGTGAAGGGATGACAGCCCACACAAAAGAAAAGACCGAGCACTTTTTAGGCGCAGTTATTCTAAAATTTAATACCGTAATCTCCGGAAGAAGCTATTTTTAAAAGTAAATAATTTCGAGAAGGCTTCTTTTTTTCATCATCTGGTGGCAACATAATGGTTGACTGATAAGAGCGGTCGGAAAACAAAGCATTTTGCCTCCCCCCTCCCTCCTCCGTTGCCACGTGCAAAGAGTTATCTCTACTTAACCCTCGTTGGGGAGCACTGCGTGTGTTTGGCGTTGACTCATGCGACTGTTTTGGATCGTGCGCTCTCGATTTGAATTTGTGTTTGGAGAGCGTTTAAGATTCTTCGTTTTTCTTATTTGCTTGCTCGGTTTGCTTTTTAACTATTCTTTATTTGCTTGCGGTCAGGGGAAAAATTATTTTGGAAAGAATCATAACTTGTGCTTAATGTTATGCTTTGCAAAGAGCGATTTGACCATTTAAACCTTTCATGGGGACCATTTATTTCTCTTTTGAATTTCCCACATTTTTTTTTATGTTTTATTAACAATTAAACAATAGAATTGAAGGAGATATATATTTTTTTGCCGTATTCTATGTTTACATTCAAATTAAAAATGAGGAAGGGGAGTATAATTCCCAAGGAAACATTCACCGTCATAAAGAACATTAAATTTAATGATGATTATTTGCTGTTGCAATTATTTAAAGTTACATTGCACAAAGGGACATCACATTCTGCACACATGTAACGGGTCCTCTCCTCTTGTCCCTTTCTGCAACATTTCCTACATCGTCTATAGTTGAAAACTATCTTTGGTAAATGATTTGTCTCACTGGCTAAGCCCACACATCATTCAGAAATACACATTTCTTTGCTTGGAAGCAAACACGACGTCCTTTCCTTTTTCTTGAGAAATATCCATCTATTAGCTGACGAGCTAGTTCTGTACGGAATGTTAACTGGTCTAAACTTCTGTTTCTTTTGTATACTTGCTATAGAATGAAACTATTTTTTATGGCAAGGTCGGTAAGAAAGTAAAAGATATGATGCCATCATTTTACAGATCTTCTTATTTGGTATCTTTCATTTCTTGGATCGAAGCGATCAACCTCTCCCATGACATCGTTATATTCAGCTACAGCTTTTGGACGAGGTACTTCTTCTTTAGTACCATCTTTTTTTGTCCGATTTACAGATGTCATAATCGCTGGATTATGTGCAGTAGCAAAAAACTGAAACGGAAATTAATCTTCCCATCGCTATAATATCAAGGCCAATATATTATATTGCGTTTTGCTCTTCCCACAGGTGTATTTTGTAAGATCTTGTAGAGGAAAAGTAATCTTATCAAGGCCCACAAAAGGGTAAAGAAGTGTTTTCTTTTTTTTTAAAAAAATAAAAAATCATATTTTACGTAAAAATAATAAATAATAATATTGATGATAAAACTTTCTCTGCTGCTGCATGCTTCTTTCAAATCACTCATGTATTCGTTCTCGGCAAAATTATTTCGATCTTCCTCGTTCTTCAAGGGTCAATTTCCTACGAAACATATGAAGTGCCCAAAATACTTTCGACTTCTTATATATTTCTTTAACCTTAGGCCTAAGGAATCCCCATATTGCCCATTTCCCCCATAAAAAAATTATTTTCCTTAATTTAAATTAAATATTTTTATTTATTTTGCAAAATACTACAGTCTATTTCCGTGAATTCTCCAAAACAGATGAAATACGAATTTAATAAGTTACTTTCAATTCAACGTAATTATATAATGTTCGTTTTTAAAGGGAACCTTTGTAAGGTGTATCTATCTCAGAGATCTGCTAAGAAAATTTTTGTTGAAATTGAATCTCAAGGGTTTTTTGGGAGATAATGGGGGAGGGGGGTTATAAATAGGAAAATTCCTTTTTTTTTTATTAGTCCTACAGACTTCAAATTTGGCAAGCACGTTTATTTTGTTGAGTAGAGATCCGCTAAGAACGAGTTTTGTAAACATCGAGTCCCTAGGTAAGAAGGGTTGCAGGGGTACCAAAGATAATTATTCTTCCCTTTTAAAAATTTAAGTCCTTTTTAAATTAAGAAGTAATGGTAATAAGAATGTTTTTAAATGTATTTAAAAATTAATACTGGAAGTGGGATATCAATAACGTAAAAATAATATATATAGTCTTACAATATCATTAAATTCCCAGGAAAGTGGGTAGGTTTTGCTACCGGGTTAATTTCATGATAGAAGTTAGTATATACATAAAGCTGGTGTGTTGCTTTTTTTTATCAGAAAGTCTATTATTTATTTGCTCCTGAGGTCTTACAAATTCTGTATTTAGTTCTTGATAATGAACTTAATAAATTTTCATATCTAGCTCGAATCTTACGAAGTATTTCATGTTTGTACATTGAAAGAAAAAGTTATTTTTCAGACTTGTATCTAGTTTAATTCGACCAAAAATTAAGATTAGTAGCTAATTGATGAATATAGTCCTTATTCATTCGCAAAACAATCAATATTTTTACATTATATTATTAGCCCTATAAAAAAAAGGAACTGGCTTTGTTATCAGGTTTATCTTACATTCCTTTCTATTTCAAAAATTATAAAGCTAATTTAAATCAACTTAATCTTATTACATAATTTTGAATGGACAAAGTTATATAATAGCCCTAAAAGAATATTTTTAGTTCACAAATTATTTATGGATTCAAAGATGCAGAAGAGAGACTGATAATTTATTTACTGAGAAATATTAATTTAATTGTAAGTTTAAGAGGGAGATTTTAGAAAGGGATATATATTAACTGAAAATTTTTTTAATAAATTTCAGAATTTTTGTACATGTGTGTGAGAAAAAACTTGTACCAAATTAAATATTAATTAATAGCATTATTTTAATTCATCCATAACGACAAGTTTCTTACAACCCGCGTACATTGTACGGTAAATACATCCCGTGTAAGACGATATATTAAGCGTTATCACACACAATCACTTTGAGATAATACCCAACAATAAACTACCAAAGCGCGTGGCTCCATCCCCCCCCCCCTCGACTTGTCTTTTATACGAGTAAACACGGCGTTAACTCGCTGAAAAGACATTTGTAAGAAGCGCATTTTTTTTAAAAGAAAAGAAAACGAAAAAAAAGCAAGAAGCGAAGATGTCCAAACGTGCTTGGCAAGACAAGGCAGGAAATTCAATCTGATGCTTAAGACGCTGGCTAAAACAAACAGAGCGGGCCATTTGGAAGGGGAATGCTGGCAGACCGATAAGGTGTAAAACACAGTGACAATGGTTATGGCTCAAGATGCAATGATCTACCGATGCTTCTTAAATGGTGGACATATAACGCGGAGAATTATACTCGGATAGACCGTTGCCTGCACGACACGAGATAAGCTCTCCGCCAAGCCCGGGGATGCGATTTTTGGTCTTCTCTCTGCAATGACACGCTTTTATTTTACAATGGGCCGTCTTCTTTTCTCCTTGTTGGTGGTGGAAAGGTGGATTCTTAATTAAATGGATTGTGTTCCCTTCTGTGTGTTAAAGTGCAAATCGAACCCCAGAAGAGTATTAAGCGTTAGAAAGTTGAATTACTTTAGAAAAGATACTACTACTCTTTTTTTTTAAAAAAAAAATCAATACCAGCAGAATTAATGATTTAAAGATTGTTTATAGTGCGTTATACAGTAAAACTTTTTGTTGCGGAATGATTTTGTAACTTTTACAATTCGGAACAACTGATAGTTCAAAATTATTAAAGCACCACAGACACACATGTACACTGTATATACGAGGGTTGGGGCATAAGTCATGGCAACTATTTTTTTCTTGTAGATATGTGAACGGATCACAAGAGTATATGTGTCGTGTGGAAGTTCTGCAGGCATAGTACGTATGCAGAACAACATATGACTCTGTGATAGCTGGTAGTAGGTCAGCGAGGCTGTGAAATCAGTCAGTTGGTGAGTATCGTGCGAGATGGAAGTAACCCGTGTTGAGCAGCGCGATTACATCAAAATAGTGATTCTCCGAGGGAGAAATGCAATGGAATGTCACAATGAGTTAGTAGAAGCCCTTGGGAATAATGCCCTACCATACCGTACAGTAATGAGGTGAGTAGAATAGTTTCAGCAAGGACGTGTGTCAACCTGTGATGAGCAACGTTCGGGACGATTCACACATGGTGAGGCATATTCTGAGGCTGATGGTATTCAGCGCCTTCCCACATCGTTGGCATTGTGTAATGACAGTGGCAGGGGACTACATTGAAGGTCTTTAGGCCTAGGTTTGTCATGTCAGCTTTATGTGCACTGTGTTGTCATTCCTTTGCACCATGAAGGTTATATTGCCCTGTGTGTATACTAAATAAATTAATGTGTTACGATATTTCAGTGCTATTCATTATCCACAATGTAGTTAACACCCTGTCCTTTCATCTGTATATGTCACATTTTCCAACGGGAATGGAATCTTCAAGAAAAAAAAATAGTTGCCATGACTTTTGCTCTCGTATATAACCCAGCTCTCCCCTACCTTTATATCTTTGGTTTCCAAATTTTTTTAAGCCATGGACCCCTTTTTACAGAAAACGTCCCCGGGTCCCTTTCTATAGTTAAAACTTCCCCGAGGATCCTTTTTTTACAGTTAAAACTCCCCTCCCCCCTCTTCAATGGAAAAAGCTACATAAATGCATAGTATAAGAATTATAAATTTAAAAAAAACATTTTGTTGAAGAATTACTTATTGAAATTAACTTCTGCTTCAAATGAAATTTTAAAAAAAATTGATGACTTGGATGTACTTGATGAGATGTTATGAGTGATTTTATGTCCGTCTCTTGTGAGTAGCAACCACAAATCTCCACAAGCACTAGTTTTTAGTCGATTTCTTTATTTACGTGTGTGATGAGGTTTTTTACGACACTAAATCCCCGTTCTACAAATTGGAAGACGAGAAAGTAGTCAGCAAACTTCTGTACAATAACCCATAATGCAGTATATAAAATTGGAATCTGTTTTCATAACCAGAATGTATGGTACCCTTTTTGAAACATTGGTTTAAGTCAGTCATTTGTGGATATTTCAATAAAATGCTCCTGTATTAGTAAGGATTCATCTGTGTTTGGGATCTAAGTTAGTCCACGTGCAAAAGTTTCAACTCCCAGTCGGGAATATCCAAATGAATTATTGATATTTATTTAGATTTTTATTAAATAAAAATAAATGAATTTTTTAAAATTTTATATTAAACCTTCTTAGTGGACCCTTTGATGTTATACAAGGAACCCCCAAATCAATTTCCATTTTCCACGGACCCCCTGAAAAATATCGGGAACCCCTGGGGATCCGTAGGGACCACTTTGGAAACCAAAGCGGTCCCTTCGATCGCGGACCGATCAAAGTTTGGTAATTTTCCCTCAGCCCGCTGAGAATGAACGTTGATTGTTTATATTTCAGATTGCTTTCATTTAGTAATTTTCATTTAATTGCATTTAAATATGGCTTCAAAGTACAATTCAATTGCACCAAAGAGTGAATATAAAATGATACACGAAGTTTTAAGTCTGTTGTACGCTGAATCAATGAGAACCCCGAGATAGTTTCTTTAAAAAGAGAAGGTTCCATGTGGGGGTTGGATAATAAGAGACAATGACACCCGAAGTGTGTTGCTTATTTCCAGTTTATTCCTTTGTTTTGATTGATATCTAACGTTAAGCTTCCGATTGTACAGAAAAATATTCTTTTATCCCTCACCTTTTGACTTAAAAAAGGCTGGACTTGAATTTCTAAGGTAAAAATATATTAATCTTTTACTCCCCTATAACCCCTTTTCAGAATCGATATCCGCAAAATTCGTTCTACACGGATTTCTATTCAACAAAAGAAACATGCTTGTCAGAGTTCTTGTCTGAGATCAAAAACGAGAATTTTTGCTTTTTACTTCACCGCAATCCTCTTTAAGGTATCCGACTACGTTCGGAACCGTGATTTTAAAAAAGCGCATAAATGGATAATTTGCATAATATTTAGTGTCACTTAGATTAGAATACATGTATAAAATTGTTTTAAGGACATTTTGACAAAAAAATTTATTTAAATACAATATTTCGGCTAAAAATTATCTTAGAATAAGCTTTTTTCAAAATGTTCTCCTTTTGTGAAAAATGCTTCTATTATAAAATTTTGCTTGTCACATTATTTTCAGAGTTACAACCAATTGAAATAATTATCGGCGTTTTTTTCTTAAAATTTCTCCCCTCTGTTGTCGTAAAACATGGATAAACCCACTTCTAAGTTATGTATTTCAAAAATTCTAGTTGAGCCTCTGTATAGAGGTCTAAGCTATATACGGGCAAACTATTATTATAATAGAAGCATTTTTCACAAAAGGAGAATATTTTGAAAAGGGGTCATTCTACGTTCATTTTTTTGTCAAAATATTGTACTTAAATAATTTTTTATTGTAATACTATTCTTAAAACAATTTTATATACATTTTCTAATCTAAGGGACACTAAATATCATAAATATTATCCATTTATATGCTTTTGCAGAATCACGGTTCCGAACGTAGTCGGATACCTTAACAATCGATTTACGCAAAAACCTTTTTCAGAAGTTATCTACTTTACAAAAGTAATATGCCTGCCAAATTTCAAGTCTGTAGATCTGATAGTTCCGAAGATCCTGAGACGATTGAATGTGGGAGTCGCTTTTCTCCTCTATATATGTATTTAAATTATATAGATAGATAGATAAATATTCTGTAAGAAACTGTTTCGATCTGTTTTGCAGAGCATGTTAAACAAGAATTAAATTAAATCAATCCATATAAAGAAAAGTTCGAGTTCGCAAAAATAAAGAAAAATATATCCAACGACCTTATATTTTCATATTTCTAATTTGCTTTTCAGAATTGAAGTCTTAATCATACTAGTAACTACTTTATTGAGGCAAAGAAAAAATGTTACAAATCTATCTTTTAAAAAAGCATTTGAAAAATACTTCAGTGTAACGCCATTTTTTAAACAATTTATTAGATTTGAGAAACTTGGGGAGATGTTTTTGTAAGATACAATTCTTCTTAAATTATACGGACTTTTTTGTTAAAGGAATTAAATAATTTTACAGAATTAAGTAACATAAACATGTGTAAATGAGTGTCTCGTCAAAGGTGAAACACCATTCTGTCTTCTGTACTTACATATAGGTCACTGACCATAAGCGATTCATCTTGATATTCTGTATTCTTCGAGTTCCTATCCATCATATTATAACACATTGATTACCCGTCTAGCACTGTTTCCAACACTGAGATGATAATTTCCCAGAAATATTGGTAACATTTGATCTTAAAGTGCCACTATTCATATCTAATAACACCTTTTGCTCTAACCATTTCATACAACAGAATGATTTAATCTAATCATATTTTAGTTTTCATTTTGATAAAATTAGACGCCCAAAACCATTTTTGTTAGAAATTCCAAATTATGCTACAAATTTGTTATTCTTTTGACTTAAATTTTCTTTAAAATAATTCTAAAAACATAATACAATATACATATAATGCATTAGAAGAGAATAATTACAAATATTTTAGATAAACCTCATATTAAAGCTATTACTATTGAACAAAAGCTGGTACATATAAATAATATTAAACACTTTTTCAAATCAAGGGTGTCCAAAGTTTTAAAAAATAGGTGGTACATATTTTGTACAACCACGCTTCAAGCAGCATGATATATCTGGTAACATAATTTTTCCCCTAGGCACAATGAAACTTTGCAGACACAACACATCCATTCTGTACGAACTTAATTTGCTTTTGTGCTGCGGGTAGTGCTTCCCTTTTTTCTAACTTAATGTTGTAAGCTTTTTATTAGTTTAGTCTTAATTTGCCTAATGTTAGCTTTAGTATTTTAAATATTATATTCTATACATTATTTTATTTTACCTAGTTTTTATTTAGTCAACATTTATAATAAGTGTATTAGTTGTATTTATTTTTTCCTGAACATGAGCTATAGCTCATTCAGTACATTTGTATAATTTTGTGTGTATGACCTATTATTTAATAAATATTATTATTGTTCGTAAAAATGTAACTTACAACAAATCAATATGGCGCAATAAACATGTCCATTATTGCGAAAAAATAAGCGGAATGCATTTTGTATTTGTAAAGAAGATGGCCTTCAATAGCGTGGTGGTACATTTTTTGGACTCTCATATTTTCACCCTAGCAATGCACATGCGACATACTAATTATTGTAACACTGACTTATTTAGTTACGTAATGCATGTACCCCTACCTGATTTGTATCAAATATCTCAAAAATCATTTTCATTTACACTTAAAAATACACAACATAGTCACTTCCAAAAAATGTACTCAACAAATTCACAGCTGCTCAAAGAATGAACTACTGCATAAACCCATTGCACACAATTAGCTTCTAACATCTGTTTGAAACTTGAGTAACTGCTAGGAATTGACCACAGCGTGGTATAGTGAATGTGCCATCTAGCATCAATTTGTGAGTCATTCGAACAAGTGTGGTATGTTTTATGTACCACCACACAATAAATAAATAAGAAGTAGTGGTACAACATATGTACCACCAAGCATGAAAGAGTTAATTGAAATTAAAGCCTCAAATTTTACAAGATTTATATTTTTGACATAAAAATTTTCAGTCAGGAATTTTTGTTGAAGAGGAGAAAGAAGTATAAATACATGCGATTATCAAGCAAATAAACATATATAGAACCTATTCTTATTTTTAATCGAATCTGCTTACAATTTTCCAGATCAATTTACGTTATTTACGCAAAGTTTGAAACGCAAATTAAATAATATGACCTTACTAATGTCTAACACAGAGATTCTTAACACCGTGCCCAGGGGTGCCAATTTTTTGTGCACCCGCGACTGTCTGTCATATCAATACCAACCGTGGCCAACCTGCGGCCCATCACGATTTTTTGTGTGACCGCTAGATTCATCATACTTTTAGAAATAAAATATGAGCCGTAAAAATATCATACTCTTTCGTTACCTCTAGTAATGGTAACACTGTTTTGTTTTTTCTGTTATTGTCATTGAATCTACTGCACAATAAGAAGAGATGAGATTTCAAATATTCAGACTGATATTGTATTAAAATAATGCGAAATTAATGAAAATATATTTGGAGTCTAGCAGAAGATAAAAAATATCTCCTTTTGAAAAAAGGAACTCACAAATTAAAATCCTATTTCGGTTCCACATATTTATGTGAATCGCTGTTTTCAACACTGAACACAATTAAATCAACAATCAGAACTCGACTTAACGATAGCACTCTCGAAGATGCTATAAAATTAGGAATATCCTTTTATACGCCTGACTTTGAAAACATAGTGGATAATACGCAGTGCCAAAAGTCGTATCAAATGTAACTACTTTGATTTTTTTTTTTTTTTTGTTATTTTTAGTGTAGAACATTGTTTATGATGCTTATGATTGCTACAAAATATAGAAATACTAAGAATTTTTATACATTTTTTAACTGCGATCGCCACCAATTTCCTGTTAGTCAAATGCGCCCAGACGCGGAATAAGGTTAAGAATCCTTGGCCTAACAGCATCATCTGTATTTCGAGGAAATTAACAATAAATAAATATCAGGTTAACCCTTTATGTATCGCATTATGATTTACTGCAGTTTTTTTCTCATGAAATACTTTTTTTTGAATCACTACATTGAAAATTAAGGGATATACAAAAACAAAATACTCAACTTTGGGAAATTTAATTCGTTAGTGCTAATTAATTAATTAAAGTTATTCAACTGTAAAATTAATTATATATAC
This sequence comes from Trichonephila inaurata madagascariensis, assembly GCA_019973955.1. Classification (NCBI taxonomy): domain Eukaryota; kingdom Metazoa; phylum Arthropoda; class Arachnida; order Araneae; family Nephilidae; genus Trichonephila; species Trichonephila inaurata. The sequence goes on from BMAV01005388.1 coordinate 116,496, forward strand.
TGTTCACTTAAAATAAATAGTCAAATCGTTTTATAAGGTTTTTATTAACATACAAAAAAAAAAAAAAAATAAGACACTTAAATTTTGACATTAAAAGTTTTTTCGGGACAAAAATGCTAATCTTCGCAATCCGCTGAAAACGCCGTCAGCTGAAAACACAATTTCTGCTATAAAACTATTCGCCTTCCCTGCTAAAATACTCATCGTAGAACCCGTGCTGCCCTATATCTTGGAGGAGTGGATTTCAAGGAATATTTCTGCTAAGTATCGTCAGAATATTCATAAAAATGTTTATTCTATGTAATTTTAAAGTGAGTGGCACTTATAAGTACCGTCGGTACATAAAGGATTAAGCAACACTGATCCAATGATTGTATTGTAAAAACCAAGTAATATAATATATACTTTTTTTTAATAATTATTAGCCTGCGTATCGAATTGCTATCAAATATTGATAACGATCAACTAAGACCTATCTACCCTTGCTCTTCCAGCCGAGCCTCCCATTCTACCTTAAAGACATGCATCTTCCTGTAGGGGAAAAAGAACCCTACTGTGTTACCCGCTCATCCGTGTTCCGGGGACCAGAGTAAGTAATTTTTCTCCCCAACCTCCGTTGAGGACACTCTCATTCATTAACCTATTGTCAGTTTTCCGCACGGCCTATTCTCAAACATATTTCCCCAACCCCACGCTTAATTTCACTTTAACCGTTCGATAGGCCCTGCCAGATAACGCACCCTCACCCGCCCACCCCCCTCTAAAAATAAAAGTTGACTCGAGTTGCAAGGATTAAAGGATGCCCCATATATCATTGGGACAAGATTAATTTGGGAACCGAATTATAAATCGATTAATAACTAGAGTCGGCGAATTTTTACAAATTTTCCTTTGGAGGCACTAATTAATCATCTGCCGACATCTGTTGCGTACTTATCTGAGGAACACGGACGGATTGTCTGTTTGGGGTGGGTTGCCATAGTGTGCACTCGAAAGAAGCCTTTTCCTTTTGCCATTTCGATGTCGTGTCGATTTATCACT
>BMAV01005388.1:123570-142376 GCA_019973955.1 Trichonephila inaurata madagascariensis
ATTAACCATGCCGTAAGTGTGCTTACAATGTAAAGATCTTGCCATTGGTTGACCACAACATGATTTATTGATTGATTACAACATGACTGAGTGATTGATCCCCACCCGATTGATTCCCACGCGATTGATTGAAGCAACAAGAACGCTTTGGGTGACTTCTTCGTAATTTTTACACCAAAGATGGCACCCCCTATTCTAGCTTCCTCCATAGTTTAAAAACAATTCTTTGAATTGCATAATACAGATGTATATGTTGCAATGTCACCAATATATATGGAAAATGAAATAATCGTCCCTCTTAAATTGTATTCCAAACTAGGATAAAGGTTTCTGACTAGATCAAAGCCTTAATTTTTTAAGTATAGTAGAATCTTGATAGCTCTAATTTCCCACAAATCCGAGCTAGTAAAATAAAAATAATTCAAGTATTAAAATTCGCAGATTTTACAGAAAAAATATACCTGATGCACCCTAATATACGCATATCACCCTTTTACTTTTTGTGTAACTAAGAAGCTTATACACCCAACTCTGGTTTTACAAGGTCTTTTTTTACACGATTTTTAAATAACACGTTACACAAATCCAACGAACTTTTTTCTTTTTTTTTTTGCACTAATTTTTTGTTCTAGCATGAATTGTAAAAAAAATTGGGGGACTCGTGAAATTCGGATGAAAACGATTTGAAGGAGTTTATGACAGTTTATGATAATAAAGAAGTTGATACTGACGAAGACGAAGGTGAAGTTCAGCTATTAACAGCTGATTTAATTCGCGAGGACTTTAAATGTGCTACAAATATGGAACAACACTTCTTACTCTTGAGCTTGGCATAAAGCGTGCATTAAAAATGTCTACGTAATATATAGTAGGATATCAAGAATTATATAATCAAAACTTGAGAAACCAAAAAGACAGCCGCTAATAAAACTTTGTGACGAAAAAAAAAATGTAATCCGTTAATAACGAACGAAATGTTTCATATGAATCAAAACAAACAGATGTGCTACACATATCTGACACAACTACTGATGATATAATTTTTTATCTAGTTCATAATAGGTGAGCCTGCTTGTAATAAAATGGCGATGAATAGTAGTTAGTAGTTCTATTTTTTATTTCAATTTGAATTTTTATATTTTCACTGTACATTGATTTTTAAGTTTTTTTCTTTTGACAAAAATGAATTACTTTTGCTTTATAAATACGTAACATGGATTTCATTATCACTTTTCTGCACGGTTTTTTGGGAAAATATTAAGAGATTTTTCATCTTACACGATTTCTTAAAATTTAGAAATATATTCCCGAGTTTACCGTAAGTCGTATGTATTTTTTACACGATTTTCTGAGGAACGCATCGACTTTGTAAAAACAAAGTTAGGTGCTACATAACAGACATTATCTGATTAATCCCAATTCATTTAAATATTTCTTTGTAAATTCGACCGTTCGAGATAGGCCTGGTATCATTTAGCCTCTAATTACTCAGACTCCATTGCAGTATATATTTCTAAAAAGCTGAAATTTTGTATAGAGAAGCTTCTTAATATTAGTAAACATTCCATCTGAAAGAAAAGCGGGCTGTTATTCAAAGGACGCTGTTATCCACCTACAGTATTGAAAGAAAGGGAAAAGATCAAATTTCACAGCCGTCTTTCTAAACTTAATTTCCTTGGATTACTACCGTCTTCGATCTCAGATAAACTCTTACAGAAACTCCACACTGATACTTAAATCATTTTTCTCGATACTCCCTCCTGTGTACGCACCAAAAATCTAAAGCAACGAGCGAAATTTCCGAGTAAACCTTCTCTGCAAGTCACCACTCCACCCAACATAATAGAAAATAATAACTCCCGAACCGGTCCAATTACTTGGAAAACCAAAGACACTTCGAACCCGATTACAGAGACAAGGAGAGCTCGATATACTTTACAAATGCCCGAAAACGCAAACGAAGTTACACTCTTCGCCTTGTGACAGAGACAAACGTAATTACCCCTTCTTCATCCAAAACTTTAACTTGGGAAACTCGATACCGAAACCAAAACCATCCGTTCTTCAAAAATGAAATCCCCCCTCTCTTACCTCCCCCGTCCGCTTAAAACAGACCTGTCATTTGCAACCTCCCCCTTTCCCTCCCTCCACTGCGACAACCTTATTATTAAAGTCCTGGGAGAGATAAAAGAGATAGAGAGAGAGGGAGAAGGAGGATTTTTGAAATTTTCTCTAAGATCCAACAAGTGATGTCTCTAATGTCCCCGAAAAGATGGATTGAAACCAGAGACTGTGCCATCAACAGAAACGCAAGATTTGATTCAATTACTGTTGAAAAGAGGCTCCGTGCTCTCTCGCCACTTTACTGCGCTCCAGAAAAAGAAAACGTACCTTTAGGTTAATAGGAGAAGCAACGGCAACACGCGTACAGTCTTTATATTAGTATTAGCTTTAATTCCTGAAGAAGAGGGACGGATGGGATGGGCAATACTTTCCGTTTTAATTCGGCAACAGCACCCTTCTACCCCCAGTCATGTACATTTCTTTGCGTTTAAACTCGTTTGCGAGTTTAACCGACCCCTTCTGAAGTACCCCCCCCCCCCCCCTCGCGATCGAACTCGTTTCCCTTGTAGGTTGTACGTGTTATTTAGAGGGTTTCCCGATAATTGCGTCAAATTCTCAACCGTCACGTACGGCGCAGGCACAGTCCTCGTTCGAGTTCATAAAATTTGCAGAGTCAACTCAAAAGAGGACTCTTTTCCTGCAGTACTGGGGTAATCACTCCCAGTATGGAAGGGAAATGTTTAATAGTCGCCAATAAAGCGCGTGTTGCCTAGTTCCTGGGAAGTTTTACGTGCAAAAAGAGAAGGGTATGATAGGGCCTGAAGATAACTGCCTCAAACGTGCGCGTGCATGGCAGATGAGTAGGGATAGGTCCGTGCTCGAACAGTTTGTACCTCAAGAATTAAACAGGAGACGATGCACTTTCAATGCATGCGATTCGAGTTGGTAGATTGTAAAATAAAAGTTTTATGCCCGCCTCTTTCCCTCTCGGCAAAGTCTGGAGCGGGTAGGACTTGAATTTTAGGTGAGAAATAGGGATTTGATTTTAGCTTGTGATTTGAGGTTGGTTGGTAAAATGGTAAATAAATGAATAGATATCTTTGAGTTAAAATACATTATAAAACTGGACTTTCTCAAAACTTCGCGCTTAAATAGTTTATTTTAATATCTTGTGCACATATAGAGGCGCTAATGATTTTCAAGAATAGTATTTATTTAATAAGCGTTTGTGGGAACCATTTTCATTCAAACATAAATATAAGGGCATTTCATACCAGCATAAGTATAAGATCGCCCACTAATCTTTTGAAACTGAGTTAGTCTTAAGCTTCAGAATAGGAAATTTTTTCTCAAAAGGATGATATCCGTGTAATATTTTTTTAAATAACAGACGAATTAAGATTTTAGTCAATGACTTAAAATGCAACTTAATTTAGATTACTAAAATTTGGTAGTGAGAATATTATATCAAGTTATATATGTTATAATTACATCAAATTATTATATAAGGGTATATAGAACAGGGGTAAGCAAATAGCTGCCCACGTTCTACATGCAATCTACCAAGACTGACAGAAAACCAAAGAAACAGAAAAATTGTTCTCAATATTTGAATCGACATATATTTGTTACCAAAGTTTTTCTTGAATGAAGATCAACAAGCATACATACAGCTGCAAGTTGGCTGATATTAACTTTCAGGCTGTGTTGAGAATTGTAACAAGCAATATCACTCTTGATTTAAAAAAAAAAACTGTAGAAAAATACGTTTGTTTCATTAAATTGATTTTAAAATTAAATGTGCTTGCTGTTATAGATGGTACGAAATTAGCACAATACATAAAATGAATTGAATCTGCTACTATTTAATTTATATTTATATTTATTGATTTTTTATAAGTTGCAATTTATACTTTTTTCTGATGTGCAAAGTTATCTAAAAAATGCAATGATTTTAAACAGGTGTGGACTTCTGGTATCCTCCGCTACCACAATGTAGCCCTCACGTTAAAATATTTGCCCTACCTTAGAATAGAACGGTTCAAATAAAATTGATTACTGTAAATCACTCGAAAAACTACACAAAACTTTATAAGCAGAATGTGAAATCATGAGAAAGAAATGACTTCAATAGACGCTAATAAATCAGCATTAATTATTTTTATTGTGAAAAAGCCATATTACCATAATTTTTTTTTTCTTTCCATAAAATTCATTAATTAAATAATCCCCACATTATGAGTTTAAGGTATCCGACTACTTGCGACCACTTTTTTTTGAAAAAATGGAGGTATAGGGATTTTTTTGGGGTTTTTAGATTTATTTATAGTATGTTTTAAGGAAAAAATCGTAAAATTGGAAACAGAAAAAAAAAATTATTATTAAAAGGGGAAAAAACTGGTGAAAATGTACAAACATAAACGGGGCCCGTTCTGTACAAAAAAATTTTGAACAAATTCTCAATTTTTCAAATTTAATGTGTTACTTTGTTATTCATGTTTGAAATGACCTTCAGGATAAGAGATATTTTAATTTTTACAAAAACTAAACACTCTATCTTAGTGACTATACGAAATTGCTTAAAAAACAGTGATTATATTCACATAAAGGACTGTAAATTTTGAAATAGAACAGTGGTTGATAAATCTGAAGGTCAAAACACTTCTACTGTTATACAAAACATTCACAAAAAAATTTCAGCAAATTATTTTCAAAACTGTTTGAGCAATCGCTGTCCCCGTTTGAGTTTTTCGAAAAAAACACATTTCGAGTAAAACGCATTTTAATGTTTGACATCTTGTGTAAAGTTATATGGCATCTTCTTTTATCAAAACACTTGTAGTTTTTGTTTTAGTACATAGAAAATAAAAAGCTTTTTGTTTTTATTAAGCTAATAAGATGGTCTATAAAATAAAATCATAAAAAATGTTTGTCAATTTTTGAAAAAAATCACGATTTTAGGGGAGTCGGATACCTTAACAGAACCCTTTTTTTTTTTTCGCTCCCACTCAGTGAGCCTTACATTTCAAAAAATGTATCACGTTCTCACGCATGTTCAACTTGATTGGAAATGTGATGCATGGTTAATTCCAATATGTGTGTAGATATTTTTTAGATTTTGCTAATGCAATTTTAAAAAAGTATAACGAGGAAAATTTACTTTGGTATTGGCAACACTGTCATAATCTTAAGGAATGAGAATGATATCTGAGAGTTCTTGAAGAAACCTTATAATAATTTTATTCAAATGTTTTTATATATATAAATCGTGAACTTTTTATTTTTTTATTTTGTTTATATATTCCATGTATTTTATATCGAAGTTTTAAAATAAGGTCATCGTACTGTCACCTGTATGGTGCTCAAAGCTACGGCTAACGACAGGCGTCTCTTAACCCTTTGCCATGATGAATTTCGTGGGCCTCGATCTGGCCTTTGCCGATCAGGTGGCATTGGTAACAACAACAAAATAAGGTCATGAAAATATATATTTCTGATTATACAATTCAATAATTCATTCCTAGTATATCGATCATTTTTGCCGTGGTAATTGACATCGAATGCATAAACTTACCAAATTTGACCATACCTAATTCGTTAGACCTACTTTCTTGATTATTCAGTAAATTCAGCCAACATATCTGAATACTTTGCTTTGACACGTGATCTGATACTTTGCTATCTTTATTTTCATGTCATGCCACACTAGGATTTTGAAGCTATGTTTAACTGCATCAATCAACGTTACTCCAAACAATGTTAGAGTCATGAACTCAGAGCCGCCATCTTCAGATCATATTCTTACAATCGTGCTGATACAGCTTTCTAGTTAGCGATGATTCAAATTGTCTGGATGTACATGTATAATGACTGCTATGTATACTGGACAAAACAAACTTGGCATTGCTTAAGAGTTTAATTATTTGAGTATTGCAAATTTTTGAAAAAAACGTAGAATGTATTTTTTAATAACGGACTTTTTTTTATTCTGCCAGAAGTGTTATAAAAGTCATAAGATGTAAATATGATTTTCAAAGTGATTTCTTTTTTTAGTTAACAAAGTGAGAGCTGTCCTTATTGCTATATTGTTGGTTAAAGTTGTCTTCGGTTAGTGTTAAAGAATAGGACCTGGATTTGCAACCTTTTTTCAGATATAAAAGTAATGAAAAATTAATATGATATTCTGGCTTCACTATCCCTTAGAGAGCAGCATTTTTTTTATCATACTTCCCATTTTTAACCGATTTGATTCATTTTTTCTGCTATAAAATGTGTTTCGCATTTTTTCTCCTATATCGTAATGTTAAACGGGCTATGCCTTCACGTAGTCAAATGAAAAAGAAAGTATTCATGGAATATTCTGTAATTTTTAAAACACTATATTGTTAACAGAGGTACGAGTTACAAAAATTTCCGTAGAAATTAAGGCATTTTTCGGTCCGAAAATGTGTTTCGTGTTTAGTTCAGGCTCTCGTACTTTTATCGAAGACAGCCTTAAGAGTTTTTATCAGTTCAACAACAATTGTGCTCGAACTTCTCAGCTATTGTAATGTCCCTTAATAAATGTGTTTCAAATGAAATAGCTGAAAAATAATTACATTTTTAAACCTTATTTTAAAGTGTTATTTTTTGCAATTTGTTTATTGCTTGTGGGTGCGACGATAATAATAATAAAAAAATCAATTAGACCATTATGTACAAGGATCCTTCCTAAGTGCATTGGCTTTTTTTTTTACAACTTTTATACAAGTTCTCGAATAAAAACAAAGTTTGAAAGTATAAACTCGACATGCGACCATTTCGAATCAATCGGAACGACCCTGGATCGAAAGTCGAGGGAAAGCCCTATATATAATTTGTAAGCCAATCGCAAATACAAAAATTGTCTTTTCAAAAAAAAAAAATCTTTGTTAGAATGTTTTTATCTTTCCTACAAATAAATTTACTTACCCCGCAATCCCACAACACATTACGCAGACATCAATCCCCAGAAAAAAACAATAGGGCACCGAAAATTACATCTAACCTAAGCAACACGCATAGTAAAGAGCAAACGACACAGAAATGACTTTCTCCCAAATCCCCAAGGGTCGGGCATTAGGCAACGACCCCGCGACCTTCCCTCTGTCCAGGATAAGTCTTCAATTTCGGTGGAATTAGGAGCGCCCCGTCTTAAAGGGTTCACCAGAAAAAGCCCCGGCAATCAATTTTTGTCCTTCCGTCCTAGAAGACCGGCATTAAGCTAAATTATGATCTATTTCTCGCCGCGTTGACGGGGTTTATCGAAGCAGTAAAACAATACCCTCTCTCTAATACGAGAGATGCTTTATGGCCAGTCGCGGTCAGTCCCTGCGGTTTGTCCAGGGACGACCTCAATCGATAGGATGTCTCATAGAGTTGGTGCTTTTGTATTCGAAATTGTCTCGGTTGATGATGCTCTTTTTTTTAAAGTTGTTTTGTTTATACAAACATGGTCTTGTTATTCAAAGGGTTAGCTGTAATGGCGTTTTTGTTGATGTTCTTTTTTGGGGGGGCAGGAGGGGAGGGATAAGAAATGGACACAGGAAGTCGGTCATTACTATGCATGCTTTGTTTACATATGTATATTTTTTCATCATAATATAATAGGATTTATTACTTTAAATCGCTTTATTGGTGTACTCCAATAGTTTCGTTGAAAGTCTACTGACTGAAGATGAATTAGAGTAACTGCTTAACTTTCTTTAAGTAAAAGATTTCACAAATCCTCAACAGATAAAAAGAAAACCTCAATTCAAATTATACAGAGTAATTTAAAGACAAAAAAGTATTACTACATTAGCGAAAAGAATTTTTTTTTATTGGAAAAATAGTAATTTAGGTAAGATATTTTTAACTAACACAAAATAATGTTCAAACGGGATATATATATTTTTTTAAATCTTTTTTTTTTTCCTTCGTTTTTTTTTTTTTTGAATACGCTCATTTTTCACTGGTTTCTTCCCCGTATTCAAACCGCTTTTTGGTAGTTCACTTTTTTATCAAGAATATTTTTTTAAAAAATTTATACTCTACAGAAGTTTTTTTTAATTTTCTTTTTTCTCTATTAATAATGCAATTAAGGAACTTGTGTGCCATACTATTAATTATATACTTAAATAAAAGCCAGAACATTATGTTAAATTTTAAATAAAACTAGGATCAATTTGAAAATATTTAATAAAACTACTCAAAATTTTAGTAGTGCAAAAAACTATGAATATTCTTTTAAAAAAGCCTTGGACATTGCTTAAGCACATATTAAAAAAATACTTACACTCAGTTCACTATAAAAGTCCAACAAAAATAGGAGCTCTCAGCAGTTAGATTCTCTGATATCCTTTAAGTTAAATTGAATAATGAAATAAGTATCCTTATTATATATATCACCTTCATCTGTAATTAAATACAAATCTCTCTACGTAATATTTTTAATTTTTAAAACCAGGGCTTTTTTAAACGGTCTCTAGAAAGAATAGTAAAATATTTTGATTTGAAAAAAAGTCACAGCTTGCAAAACTTTGTGAAGTCATATGATAATTAATATATTAGAATGAATTCACACACACACACAAAAGTTATATTTTTGTATACTACGATGTGGTCGAGTGGTCAAGACAGTGAATTTGCGACCGAAGTTATTCATGTCGAATCATTAGTTCGAGTCTTGATGCTACTGAAGACCTGTCGTGTAAAAAAACTGAAGCCCGTTGAATCTGTCGAAGCTCAAAGTATCCTCACGTTGGTGTTGTGAGAAAGTTTGGAGAATGTGTCACCAACTCAGATGTCATCCTCGTCACTTTACTATGGTGCAGAACTTCCTGATCCGTCTCCAACGGCAGCCGTATTCCTCTAAGTACGATGTTACATTATTTTATACAGTATACAAGGTGGGGGGGGGGCCCATATTTTCATGAAAAATTTTAACATTTTTTAACATTGAATTAAGTCAAATGAAATATTAAACAAACAATAAGCAATTGATAAAAATATAATACTATGGATTATAATTGGAATAGAAATATATAGAATATAAAAGTTTGAGCTAGAGTTGGAATAATTACAGAACAGAAATACAGTGGAATACGTTTAACGCGTAAATGCTTAAGACGAAATATCGGTTAACATGAGATAATACAACGGTCCCTTCACACTACTGTGAATTTTCATGCATCTTTTTCTCTTAACACGAAATGAAAATTGCTTAACACGAAAACAATTCCCTTCTAAGAACGAACAAAATGCGGAAAACATCAGAGATTTAAGAGAGGTTTGAAATGAAAGAGAGGTGGTTTCATCTGTTTCATAGAAAGAAGGCTAACTTGGCTTTGAAATAAAATCAGAACAATTTCTGACCCGAGCCAATTTTGTTTATCTAAGCAACTTTCACCCTCCATCCATACAGCCACTCAAAAACATCTCATCTCTCATTAGTTGACTTTGAAATTCAGGGACGAGAGTATATCGCAGTGGGAATAAAAATCAATGAGTTTGGTTCGTATTATTTTTTTTTACTATTTTAGAAGAATTTTTTATGCAAGCTCTCAATGGCAAAAAGCTCAGGAGGAAAGCAAACTTCTATTTGGCTCAAAATGAAGATGGAGCTTCTTAAGGCTGTTGATCGAAAACGAAAACGGAAATCTGGTATTTTGGTCCTGCTAACTCTATTTTATCGAGAATAATTAAAAACAAGTAATATAAAAAAAAATTTAAGTGAATTCCTACATTAAATGTAATTAATTATAATTAAAAATTATCGTATTTTTACCCAAAACAAAAGTGTACAGAAAGGTGCAGCTCAAATGAGCACTTTAAAATGTGAGAAAAAATCTCTTCATGTTTTGACACAAGTCGCCAAAAATCATGCCAACGTGGTTGTATTTGTAATTCTTTGAATAATTAGTTTTAATCAATTAATTTTATTAATTATAATTAAATTACTGTATTGTCATCCAAAATAATCATGTATATAAAATTTCAGCTCAATGGAGCGCCTTAAAATGTATTTTATTAACGAGTGAAAATTCCACTAAGATAAATAAATAAATAAATATAGAGAGAGTGTGAGCTAATAGTTAGGAATTGAAAAAGAGAGCAAATTACGTAAATGTATGAGCAGTTTTTATTAAATACATGCATATACACATATCTATGTAAATAAAAGATACTCTAATAAGATATTTTTTTTTTTAAATATTTTTTAACACGAAAAAATATTTCAGTCCCCGGGGTTTTGTGCTACACTATTTTAACTATATATATTGCTTCACATTTAGTTCCTTCTTTTTTTTTTTAACTTTATGCAAAAAAAAAAAAAAAAATCTTAAACTGTATTCTTTTCCCTCATAGAGTGGGTAGATTTTTTTTTCAAAAGTCAAGTACAGCCGTATGTATGTAAATAATGAAATTTATTTAGAAACGTTATGCAAATATAACCTTCCACGGGGAGGACGCTGGCACTCATGTTTCCTCTTCGCAATCTGTCCGTGCGGAGATCATATTTAAAACCATCTCCCATAATGGCTCTTCCTTCTTAGCCCAAATCGCAGATATCGGGAGCTCATTCAAATCACCATTTCACCCGTTCCTATTCAAAGGGGACACAATGTGAAAAATTCAGCGAGCGATGCAGAAAACAGCGCCAATAATGACATATCAAAATGCGTCTTGCGTGATCGACTTTAGAAACCAGCCTTTCATCTCTGCAACACGGAGGGAATGCAAAAACCAGATATATGTATGCAAATAGGCCCTATCCCCTTTCTCTTGAATTACGATTGAGCCAAACGATTCGGGGATGTGCAATAAACCGCGAATAATAACCCCTTCACTCTCCCCTCATGAAAATGTTCCACTCTTGCTTTACACCCCCTCTCCTTTCATTCCGAAAATCATCCCCAAATCTTCCAAGATTCTTCTCCAAAAGGAGTGGGAATCTTTTTTTCTGAAGGGGGTTTCGAGATGGGATTGCTTTTTCTTTTGGCGAGATGGGGTGTCGAGTTTAAATCTCTTTTGTCGATTTTCGTTAAGAAATGTTCCGGATTTTTGGAGCTTTTTAAAATATGATCGCGGTAATACGCGGTTTTTCTTTGTGAAAGGAGTCATTGATGATTGTTGCTTGTGGCTTTGAATGGTGGCTGGTATGTTTGTCTCGTTTTATAGAGATCTTTAAATGCCGGGGGCTTGGGATTAAAAATATTTTAATTTCCTTGTCTCAGTTGATAAAGTATTATTGTTTTTAGAGTCAAAAAAGACAAATTTAGTTTATATATTCACTCGAACCTCCCTATTACGAACCTCTATATTGCGAATTTTTCTATACAGCTAACTTTTTTCTGGAACCAATAATATTTCACGATTTTCTTCTTATAATAACCTCCCATCAGCAAAGTGCATTTTCTATGTAATGAACTTTTTCTTGGGATTCATTTTTTTCCTCGATATTTTTTAAGTATTTCTGGACATTTCAAGTTATGCTCTTTTTTAATACGTTTTAGCAGTTTAGTTATAAAGCAATGCATGCTTAAAATTACTTGTGTACTTTAAATTAGAGAAAATAACCTTAAAATTCAATAATTTTAATATAAAATTATTTTCTTGATGTTGAAAGTATAGTGTATTCCTCGAGATTCTTTTTTCTTGTTTTCCCTGCAGTTTTTCTTCTTCTTCTTTTTTTTTATGGGTAAGTTATATATAAAATAAACAGAAATTAATTTACAAAAAGGAGTGAATAATTACTTTTTCAATATATAGTGTTTATGAATTTGAAATTGGTTGGATGGGGTTTATAAAGTACTAGCTGATATACCTGTTCTTCTCACGGGTGAACTGAAAAATTAAACGATACAGATAGAAGTATAAATAAGTTTTTAGTGAGTTAATTTTACGGGAATTGCATATTGAACAGGAGTAAAAAAAACATTTTGGATATCTCACCTGAACAAAAAAAAACCCATATTTGTTAAGTTTTAAGTCTGTAGATCTAACACCTGATAAAAAGGATTTTTTTTTATTATTATTTATTTATATCTGTAACTCTCTTGTAGGTTGATTTTTGAAAACACCTTTCTAAGCTGATCTCTCCTCCTCAAAAGTAACATATTGTTACAAATTCTGTGTAATGAGCACTTGAAATAGTGTCAATAATTTATATCTGGATGTGTAATACGTTAATATTACTTTATGTTGTATTTATTTTATGTTAAAATTGTAATATTCGCAAGCAACGCCGTTCCTTACATTATAATGGCGATTCAGTGGAAACATAGCGAAATGTTGGCGATAGAGTCAAGTCGGCATCATTTTTGGTGACCCTGTTGGCAACTTGGCGATTGATTGAACGGTGCTGATGTAGATATGTTGTAGCGCCTCCTGGTGGGGAGCTGCAACAAAGAGGATAGCATAAAAACCTTCTCCACAAAAAAAATACATATACATGCCAATTTTCATAGTGATCGGTTGAGCGGAGTTGGAGTGAAGCATCTATTTTTATATTGAGATATATTGAAAGGTGAACCTCTATTTAACGAATTTTCCTTATAACGAACTTTTTTTCGGGATTTAGCAACTTCGTTAAATTGAGGTCCGACTGTATAAATATCCAAAGAATTTAGATCCGAAATAAAATTTAACACAATGGTTTTATTAATACAGTTTCTTATGAGTAGGTAATAAGATCAACTGTGAAAAATTTAAAGAGTAAAAAAAAAAATTCATATTGCATTCTACTTTGTTTGAAAAATGTACCAGTTTCAGAGAGGATTTTTTTGCTAAAATTCTGATGATATGAGGATTGTACATTTTTGCTCATAATTTATTAGGTAATCAATTAAAGTAACGTTTATAAATGTTTGTTACTTTTAGGATTTTTATGCTTAATTCTTATTCGTTTTTTATTTTAAAAAATGAATCAGTTTTTGAGATTTTTAAAATATCATCATGGCAATTCTCAATTCTCACGATAAAATCATAGGAATTTTCATTGACATATAGCAAATGATTTTTTCTTTGAGATTATTGAAGGGATTGTAATATTTCTGATACATATTATCATTAATGAATTCCAAAAAAATAAAAAGGAAAACGTATTTTTATAAGATAAAATCTCTTAATGCGTGTGTGGTGCTTACATACTAACCCTAAAACAGCGTTTTATAGCCAAAGATTAAGTTCATGCCAGAGAATAACTGCCAGAAATTTTAGAGCAATGGCAACCTACTTCATTTTAAACCTATGACTAGCTTTGTGGCTATATTTTCCAACTAATTAAGTCTCTGTAATTGGCCACCTTTGACGGATATTAAGTACAAAAAAAATTATAAGAAATTACATACGCATAAAATAATATATGAGATAGTTATCTGAACAAGTTTTTTAAATAGACACAAGTTTATGTGTGTAAGGAGACTGAGACTATGATAGGAATCGTGATTTTGAAAAAGTGTATAAATGAATAATTTTTGGATATTTAGTATCGGCTGAATATACATGTAAAAGTGTTTTAAGAATATTGTTACGTTGATCGGGGTTCGAGGATTTTATACAAATCAGTCACAAAGTACAAAACAGTTCTTTAAGAGCGAGATGAGAATTTATTATCAGAAATCCCATCTTGTTCAATACAAGATTCAACAGCAATATTCACAGAATAAATCTCAGAAGGTCTTCACTCCTTCAACAGCACTCAAGAACAATGATCAGTGTTCAAAATACACGTATGTAAAAGATTATTCACAAGCGCAGCCGAATTAATCACTAGTCAAAAAACAATGCTCACTAATCGCTGGTTGAAACTAAACTGACTGCGGGCATCGCTCTATTTATAGGTAATTATAGACCCGGCGGAAACTTCGAGAAAAATCCGCTTACGTCATCGATCGTGAAATTAGTGGATTTCTCCACGAATTTCTAGAAGAATCCAGAGGATCCCAAATTTGCAAATTTGGTCATCAAATAGGATGCCAACTTGGCTCTATCGCCAAGATTTCGCCAAGTTCTCATTGAATCGCCACTATAACATAAGAAACGGCATTGCTTGTGAATATTATAATTTTAACATAAATTAAATATAATTTAGAGTAAGATATATATAAAGGCATTACACATCCAAATACAAATTATTTACACTATTTTACAAAAAATTCGTAACAATATTATTATAAGATAACAATTATTTAAATGCAATTTTTTTTTTTTCTAAAAAAATGAAGAAAGAATAGCGTGTTTCCAATATTCACCTTTTATGAAAAATACTTCTAAAATAGAAATATTTTGCCTATATACAGCTAGCACTTCTATACCGGGATTGATTTAAGATTTTTGAAAAATTTTCACATTTTCAATAACGATCAGTTAAATAATAACGGGTGGTGTTTCTTGTTAAAATTATTTCTTTTGGTATAATACAATATAAATAAATCCACTTCTAAGCTATATATTTCAAACATATTAGTTCAACCTCGGAATAGAGAAATCTTAGCTATATATAAGCAAAATATATTATTAATATAGAAGCATTTTCTATTAAAGGAGAATGTTTGAAAACATATAATTCTTTCTTCAATGTTTGCCAAAAAAAAAAGCGTTTAAATAATTTTTGCTTGTAATAATATTCTTAAAACAATCTTAAATGAATATTCTAATTCAACTGACACTAAATATAAGAAAAATATTCACATTTATACCCTTTTTCAAAATCATGGTTCGAACGTAGTCAATTACCTTTTTTGTAATGTTCTTTTGTGTAATTAATTTCCATATTTCTTTTTTAATTTTAATTAATTATTGTCAGTTCAATATTTTAAACTGATAGTCTTCTTATGATAATTATTGAGATTATATGACCAAAAAACAACTATTTATTTTAATTCGATTAAATACATTCCTTAGAATTAAATATAAAACTAGAGTCAGAACCCAAAATCAGAGAGACCATTATTTTTTTTTTTATAGAAAAGTATACTCTGTTATTAAATTATTATACTCTGCATTCACTATCTTATACACAGTGAATATTATATTTTATTAGGTTACACGCTTTTATCGGAGCTGATCTGTTTTTTCTGGTATAAAATAGTCTCCATATTGTTGTTGTTGTGACTAATGCCATCTGATCGGCAAAGGCCCACGAATTTTATCATGGTAAAGGGCTAAGTGACGCCTGTCGTTAGCCGTAGCTTTGAGCACCATGCAGGTGACAGAACGATTTAGCTCGGTTTCACCCCAATTTTGAGAGAAAACACCCTGGGGGTGAACAGGGGCTTCCCACCTCTCTTCCCCTTCCACCAACCTCACGAAGGATTTTCGACTCGATGGCTATTTAAAGTATCCCCATGCCGCACAAAGGCACTATACATTTACAAACAACCATGTCTTCTCCGGGATTCGAACCCATTCTCTACGGCACCGCAGTTAGCGTCGTTAACCATTATACCGGTTGAGCGACAGTCTCCATATTTCATTTCATATGCTGTAATGCTAAACTGGTTTTTCACTTTACGTGAATAAGCATAAATTGCTTACTTATGGTGTGTTTTCAAAATTTAAAAACACAATGTTATAAGTAAATGGAAGACTTAAAACATTGCGAATCTTTATAGAAAGTGAATAGATATATATATTTTTAAATCTATAAAAATGTGTTCCAAAACATTCAGTTCAAGTTCTTTTTGTGGCCGCGGTAGCGAGTGGTATAGGTATCGGACCGTGGCTGGCCTTGACACGAGTTCGAGCCCAGTACCGCTAAAGACCCGCCGTGTAGGGCAGTGATGCACGTTAAATCTGTCGAGAGCTGAAACGTCCTCCCGTTGGTGTGGTGTGGTAGTTAGGAGAGGGGGTGCCATCTCAGGTGTCGTCCACGTCACTTGGTCATGGTTCAAAATTACGTGGTCCGTCGCCACAAGCCCTGGAGTAGCTGAACAGTGCGACGTTAATATTCAATCAATCAATCAAGTTCTTTTTTTCATTGGCAAATACACCTTTTTTACCGTTTTGTTATTAAATCAATCTATTAGAAATTAGTAAAAATCGACATTTATATAAGTATGCGATTTTTTTAAATTGCTTTGAAACGAGCACCTTTAAAAGCTGCCAATCAAAAACTCAATCAGTTTTACATGTGATGCAAGAGAAATAGTGTTAAGAAAGAAAATATTAATTATAATGCATTAAAAACCTTTTCATGCACAAATGTTTAACATTAGAATGAAAAAAACATGCTTTCTAACAAAAAAATACCCATGAAATTGATTTGAATTAATTAAAAATGTCAAGTATTACAACCGTTTTTCCACATGAAAGAAACAGAACGATAACCCAAAGAATAGAAGAATGTAACTTTTTTAAAAAATGTATTCTTTAAGAGAATTCATACATATACTTATTTTTTTTAAAAAAAAAGTACTTAAATTAACGATACAGTACCATTTGATTACGATTTATGATTTTTACTTCAATCCTCTTAAAGCCAATCCCCCCGCCTCTAAGTTCCTGATTCTAAATAACTTTCTTTTTTTTTTTCTTCTTTTTTTAATCACTTGATGCGTTTTAACTCGGCACATGCATCTAAAGTGTGCATAAACATATTTGTAGAAAAAATATAGCTTTATTTTTATTTTAAAAACCTAAGTGCAACAACTAATGAATCGTAATTGTAAAACGGAACCTGGGAGAAACAAAAGAGCTTCTATTCATAGAACGCAAGTACTTTTTTGGAATAACATGACAAATAATAAGACAGGAGTTGAGATTGCTACCTACAGATGGCGCCATATGAACTTGAATAGGTATATTTGAAGAGCAGGATTCTCCACAAGCGATTTCTGTGGTTTTTGCTCGAGAAATCTAAATTTTCTGGTTCCACTTTCCAGGTTATCAAGAATATCCGACTCGAATAAGTTTTAACTCAAAAGCCTGCAAGCATTTTTTTTTTTTAAATTTAAAAAAAGAACAAACAGAAAAAATCTTGCAGTATTAAATCACTATTTCGCTTGTTTCTTTCTTAATCTTCTCCTTTTTTTTAAAAAAAAAAAACAGTGATTCTTCTACGGTATTATTGTCCTTAGCTTATTATTAACCAAAATCAACCAAGTATTTAAACTTGCATTCTTTTTTTAAACATTGGCTTTTATTTAACTATCAACTATGTTAATTAGGCTTCTTAAATTAACTTTTGAACACCGTTTTCGCAACTAATGTAATGTACATTGTTTCAAATACAAAAAGTTTAATTTATTCAAAAAATGTAATTAGCGTATTTAATGATTAATTAAAGTAATTATGTTCGCCAGATTATTTATTTTTGCTGAATTATGAAAACATCAAATAAATACACTGATTAAAACTGAAATTTTTTGAAATCATGCAGAAAATAAGTACAACATTTCGACACACAGCGCAAATAAACAGCATAAAATGTTATTTTCTATTGCTGTATTCACACAATTAATTATAAAATAATTAATTTCTGCCTTAATGAAGCTCCACTTATGCTATCTACATTATTGGATCATTAAGTTTCCATCCAAACTGAAATAATAATTTTTCAAAAGGCGATGAATGTTTTATGGAACAATTGCGAAATTCTATTGCGTGTCAGGTTTCTTAATTAAAAGGTAAAAAATATTTTTAATTATCGAAGTTACTTCCTTAATTCTTAGCTTTTCATAAAATGCTTTAATTACCACTGGAGCCCTTTCAATTGCATTTATTATTCGCTTTTCAGAAATCTAAATGTACGAGGGGGAAAAAAAGAAACGTTTTTACATACTCAAATAAATTTTAGATGATTAATTTCCACAGCAATACGGCTTCAGAAAATTAACGTAAACTACACAGAAAAAGTGTTGGGAAACTTAAGTTAGTATCTATATTTTTTATACCCTTTTCTTTTCAAATGACTTAATAAGGCTTCTATACAACAAAAGATGTATGACATTTCTTTTCTCTTTCTAAAAATAATCCGAAATGAAAGGGCGTAAGAAAACCCGCTATGCAAACAGAAAAAAAACAAAAACAAAAAAAGGCGACATTACAAAAGAACACACTTTTAGGAGCTCCTTCGCGTATTTTCTGACAAGAAATCACAACCTACGCTTCACGCTTCTTATTTAAATTAATCGTCTATCTTGTCTTTACAGAACCTCAATTAGTTGATTATTTATACGCTTAGGTATGATCTCTATCTTTCTTTGTGACTAAGCTCATTTTATTACAAAAAGAAATAAAAACTATTTTGATTTAATGTGTTTATATTTTTGGTAGCTCTCTAGTATTATGTATAATATTTATGTATTATTTTTCCTAGTATTATGTTTGTAGTCTTTAGTACTTACAGAATCGCTTTCTTACACCATTTTTTTTTTCCTTGAAGCTCAGTGATATAGGCAAATACAGGCGAAGGTTGGCTTGACTTAAATTTGTGTTTAGCTTTACAATATATATTAAAGGTTATATTATATTGTAAAATCTATATTTAAACCCCTCAAGCGGTTTGCCCATACGTCGTATGGGTTACCAAAATTTGGCTGCAACTGGTTTGCCCGTGCGCTGTTCGAGCACTGATATTTTCTTTCTTTCTTTGATTTGTACTTATTTTTAATTCTTATGGTGTAATTCTTATGCTTGTATTTTGAAAAGGTAACAACATAGTTCGTTTAGGGCATTAAAATGCTTTTTTCGTCTTGCATTTTTTTTTTTTTTTTTTTTTTTTTTTTTTTTTTTTTTTT
>BMAV01005388.1:185585-224859 GCA_019973955.1 Trichonephila inaurata madagascariensis
ACTTCTTATTACGCGACGTGTATTTCTTTATATTTAAATTATTAATTGAAATAAAATAATGGGTGAGAGCCAAATTTGGTGGGATTTTTTTTTGGTTTTATACGAATTTTATTCTAGAAAACCCTTTTTATTAACTCTTATAATATTAGTTTTTAGCAACCTTTTTTCAATAGACTCTTGCAGACATAATTCAATATAACCTTTTAAAAACTACTTAAAATGCAAGACATTGAATTAATTTTTATTAGAATTTTGTTATGTTATTTAAATATAAATTCTAGAAGTTAAAGCTCTACTCATTCTTCTTTATTTATAAATAATAATAATAAAGAATATAATAATGAGACATAAAATTCACAAGATATTGTAATATTTTAAAGTATATAAAATATAACTAAAAATATAAGAAATTATGATCCAGATTTCTTTTATTTAAAATTAATGATAATTATAAATAAAAGAAATATCAATTCACTACAATATATCTAAAACGTTTAGCAACGAAAGGCCAAATTAAAATGAAATAATTTTGGAAATATAAAGATAAAAATGGAGGTGGTCTATCAATGTTCTTACAATCCTGGAAAATTATATGAATATTTATATTTTTAATGAATATATCTTAGTTCTTGATTACATATAATTTAACATAATGCATCAAACATATTAGTTAAAATATTTAAGGATGAATGTCACTTGAAGAGAAATTTTTCTCCTATCTAAACTGCTGTTTGTAAAAAATGCAACACCATGAAAAAACCACCAGAATTAAATGAAATTTAAGAAAAAAACGACTAATACAAAACGGGTGTGCAATATATACCAACAGGGCGAAGATATATTTATAAGTGTTCGAAATCAGTATTTGGTGTAGCCACCACGCGCTGCAATAAGTGCGGCTATACGACGTGTCATGGAGTCAAACAGATTTTGAATGTCTGCTTGTGGAAGAGAATTTCATATTGCTTGTATTCTCAGCAAAAGTTCCTCTTTTGAAGCTGCAGGACGCGGATCACGAGCGAGATGCCCACCAACCAAATACCACACGTACTCAATAGGCGACATGTCCGGCGAATAAGCAGGCAAAGGAAGAAGTTGCAGGTGTTAGGCTGAACAGAAGTCTCGAACAGTCTTTGCAACATGTGGTTGTGTAGTATTCTGCTGAGTGAGTGAATATTAACGTCACACTGTTCAGCTACACTACGGCTTTGGGCGATGGACCTCGTAATTTTGAACCGTGGTCAAGAGACGAGGACGACACCTGAGGTGGCACTCCCGTCCTAACTACCATACCACACCAAAGGGAGGACGTTTGAGCTTTCGACAGGTTTAATGTGCATCGCTCCCCTACACGGTGGGTTTTTGGTGGTTCTGGGCTCGAACTTGTGACAAGCTAGCCACGATCAGATACCTTGACCACTAGGCTACCACGGCCACATAAAATGGGTGGAGTTATCAGATTTCTGAAAATAATATCCCTAAAAACTGAATTTAACTATGGAAGGAAATAGACGGGATGATTGAGTGAAGGAATAATGGGGGGGGGGGGGCGAATTTCACAAGACACACTCAACCATAGTGAAAACAAAAATATTGTTGATATAGCGGAATAGGGGGATCCTTATACACCCCCTTCGTATAACCTAGATCAAGGTGGACATTGAGTCGATCGCGATCGACCGGAGGCCTTTTAAAACATTTTGTGGTGACCGCCAAATGATTAGCAGTTAGTAATTATATACCTAAATATTCAAGATTGGTGGACAGTATATGCAGATCAGAGGCGTAGCTACTGCCGTACCAGCCGTATCAATGATACGGGGCCCCCAAGATATATAACTATAGTTCCACTAACACACACAAGGCTCTTATATCTTAAAAAGTTCCCAAAGGAATTTTGATACAGGGCCCACTCAGAACTAGCTACGCCAGTGCTGCAGATTAAGTCTTTGTGGCGGTGTGATATCTATATGAACTAGTACCAACATCACGCGAAGACGATCGTTTTGGCGTGATCGTTTAAGTACTCGTGTTCGGAACGGAAGGTACCTTCATTTTCTACTGATTATAACTAAGATGAACTAACTTTAGATGAAAATGATTTATTTTTTAATGTATTTTGAATTGTTTGATAATAAATGCATCATTTGATATTATATTTTTTGGTATTATTACGTTTGTCTCTTGTATTTTCCTTCAATCTCTTCTCTTGCATATTTTACCGATAAAAATACCAGATGTGAAGCCTTCTTTGGGGAAAACAAAACTGATCTTGATATTCAGTTTTGAAAAAATGTCAATTTCATTGGAAAATAAAATATCATCACAATGTAAGCAAACATAAGCAAACGTCAAAAGAAAAAAAGCGTGGGATTCTCAATTACTCTGTTTTTCCAAGGGCTATTAACTTTCAAATCGTACAGCAAAGAGAGTCCATTTTGGAAGTTAATGAACGAAAGAATTTCTTTCTCCGGGCCACATATTACATCATAAACGATATCTTTGTTTCTGGATTTAGAACACAGAAAGTTTTACTTCCTCCACTGAAGCAGTAGAGGCTTCCTTTTTTTTCCTTTGTTTTTTTATTATTTAATTTCATGTTCTTTTTTTTTTAATTTCATGTTCACCATCCATAATTCTCTTTTTTTTCTTCTTCATGTTATTGAGTGTAGCGGAACCGAGCCTTTCCGCCTTGACACTTTTCCTCGTAGCATATGCCATCCCTGGAGGGGATCGTTGGAACGCTAAAAAAAAAAGTAGGCCGTGCTGTTTTGGGGCATCGATTAATGGCGAGAAAGATTAAGTGAGGCAACTGGAGATGTTGTTGTTGATCATCCTTATTCCCAGAAGTGACAATGAATAGCGGGAGAAAAAAAAAGAATAGCTTGAGTGGAGCACTTTCGTTAGCATCGAGAATTAATGGAAGGCGGGAAAATAGAAGGAAAAAAAGTGAAGGGTTAGGCAGGGAATAGAGCAGCAATTTAGATATTGAACTTGCGGAAACAGGTCTGATTATCAAGGTCTAGATTTTCTTTTGATTGACTTCTCGTATTTTATTTGACTGTTAATCTATGTAAGATTCTTACTTTTTTTTTAGACCAAACAGTATAGTGGTTAAGAACGATGACTACTGTGCTGCAGGGCTTGAGTTCGAATCTCAGAAAAGGCATGGGTGTTTGTTATTGTTACTAATTCCACCTGATCGGCAAAGGCTAGATCGAGGGCCACGAAATTCATCACGACAAAGGGCTACGTGAGGCCCGTCGTTATTCATAGCTTTGAGCACCATACAGGTTACAGTATGATTTGGCCAGTTTTCCACCCCCAATTTTGACGGAGAACACCCTAGGGGTGGTCAGGGGCCTCCCACCTCTCTTCCTATAAACCCAATCTCACGAGAGGACTTGCGGCTCAACGACTATTTAGAGTACCCCCCTGCCGCGAAGGCACTATACATTTACAAACATCCATGCCTTCTGTGGGATTCGAACTCAGGCCCTACGACACAGCAGTCAGCGTCACTAACCACTATACCGGATGAGCGATATGAATATTTGTAAATGTATAATGTCTGTACCGCAAGAGGGCATTCTGAATATTCGTTGAGCCGAAAGTTTTTTCGAGGTTTTGGTGTGGAAGGCCTCTGAGACCACCCCCAGGGTGTTCTCCTTAAAAATTAGAGTAGAACAGAGCCAAAACGAACTATTACCTGCATGGGGTTCAAAGCTGTGACTAATAACAAACGTAATTCTCTTGCCACGAAGAATTTCATTTGTCTCGATCTGACACCGTGGTATTAGAAAAAAACAACAGTAAGAATCTTACATGAGATGTGATTTTTTTTAGGATTGCCTCAGTTCAAAATATTGCAGTTTCTGCCTCCTATTCCAAACCAAAACTTTTAGTCCAATAATTTTATTTTCCTATAAAATTCATAAAAAAGAGCAAAAAAAAAAAAAAAAAAAAAAAATTATTAAAAAATAAAAAATTTTTTTACAAAAAAATTTTTTTTTTTTTAAAATAAAAAAAAAAAAAAAAAAAAAAAAAAAAAAAACATCGATTATTAAGAAGTTAACATATGTATTTATACTGAAGGATAGGTTTGTTGTACCGAACAATGAAACATCACAAAAGCAATATTTCTTTTGCTAGAAGGCAGAGGAAATAAATTTCTCAATTAACTGTAATTAGAAGCTTATTACACAGAGATCATTGAACTTTGAGCAAGTATTTAGATATTAATGCCAAAGCAATGAACAGATAATTGTCTCGATAAGTAACGTTATATTCAAGACAAATACATTTTTGTATGTAAGAATAAAGTATAATTGTAAGCCAGTACTTCTCACACTTTCAATATTTGTGATCCAAGTTTTAATCATATTTTCATCACGCGCTCCCCGATGCAATAATAATGTATTGAATGCAATAATAATATACTTTGATGTAAAGCTTCAATAGGACCTTAATTGTAAACCATACTAATTATCAAAATAAGTATTAAATTTTATACCTGCTACTTTTAGTTAATAGATATTTTAAGTAAGTTAATTTAAGTAATAAGATTAAAGTACTATGATATTATAGTAGTTAATATTATAAGTATTATGTTTTGTTAGTAGATAAATTAATAATCAAATACATTGTGCAGTACTGATACATTTATATGTATTATACATTATATCAGCGTAGACGTGTATTTTATTTTTTATTATATCATAATATATATTTTGTATTATATCTCTTAAACTAATAATTTTTCAAATAATCTTTTATTTTTGATTTTTCAATAATCTCGAATATCTATGTAGGGTTATTCCGCCCCCTACGGGGCGCGCCCCACAGTTTGAGAAGCGTGTTGTTAGCGTTTTACTAACGTTTTGCGTTCCTTAAGGGAAAAATAACAAGTAAAAAAAATTAACTTTTATCAAACAAATTTAAAATTTCAAGTGGAACTAAGATGCTGAATCATTTAAGGTATTTTTGTAATCTTATTTTAACAATTTTTAAACAATGTAGTGACGTTCACCCGAAAATTCAAATCTACAGCAGCGTTTCTCAAACTGTGGGGGGCGGGGCACGAGCATATCGAAAAGTAGAAAATAAAAGATTATTTTAAAATTTATTAATTTACTGAAAGGAAGTAAAACAAAATTCATTCTGACATAATAAAATACACATTTACAATGTAATCTACTTATAAATGTACTAGTAGAATGTATTTGATAATTAATTTATTAATACTAATTTAAGACAAGTTTAATAATTACTGGTAACTCCCATGGGTATGCAATAAGCAAAATTATATGCAAAATTTAGAACTTATCTTGATAATTTGTACGGTTGATAATTTAAGTCGTATTGTAGTCATAGCGTCAACGTACATTATTGAATTCAATACATTCTTATTGTCTGGAGGAAGGAAAATTATGATTGAAAACTGGGTCGCAAGTGTTTAAAGTTTGAGAAGCGCTGTTCTACAATCAATTCAAAAAGACACTTTAAGACAGCGTTTCTAAAATTGTGGGGCGTGCCTTCCTAGGAGGGCGTGATAACCCTACAAGTGGGGGCGAGAGCATATCGAAGCGTCGAAAACAATATTTTTTAAAAAATTATTAATTTATTGAAAAGAAGCAAAACAAAACACTTTTTGGTATAATAAAAATAAAATACACATTTACACTGATATATTACACTTATAAATGTATCAGTGTTACACAGTATATTTTATAATGAATTTAACAAAACTAAGTTAAGAACATGTTTAAGAATTATCGGTGAAACCATGAACTTGTCATATATAAAATAATATACAAAACTTAATACTTATTTTAATAATGTGTACGGGGTTTATAAATAAAGTCAAGTTGTAGCTTTACGTCATAGTGTGCTGTTATTGAATTCAGTACACATTTTTATTGTACGGAGGAGGGATACTATGAAAATTGGATCGCAAATACTGAAAGTTTGAGAAGTACCGCATTAAGGTTTGTTCCCATCCCATTGTTTGTCAAGATTAAAGCAAAAAAAAATTTATTTTATTTTAACAATTTAATACTTTAATTACTTTACTAAACTACCGTACAAAATGCTATATTGGAATGAAAAATATAGAAATTAAAAGAATAAAAAGGATACGAAGCAATACTTAAACTCCATTTTAAAAGCAAAGCTTTTTTCATTCAATCAGAATATTATTAAAATATTTCCTTTACAATAACAGATCATTATAAATTTTATCGGGTCGTACTCAGTCAGTTGTTGAAAACGCACACACGCTGATTTTCTGAAACTAATAAAAAATTGGGTATTTTATAAAAATTTTATTAACTAGTGCGGTGGATAAAGACTCTCAGACACCGTTGGATTCTAAGTCAACTCAGACTGATCAGATATTTTTTTTATAAAGGTTTATTTCTTTTTAATCAAAACTTTAATAATACTTGGGCTTGTGGAGTGGTTTTCTCTTTTGAACCGTAACAAAATAGAAATATTACTTTTTTTTATATGAAGTCTCTGCGCAAATATTTTGAAAGATTGTTTACTATTTTCAAATAAGATTATTCAAGGCCTTTTTAAAGATGAACCTGTTTGCTAGATTCCCGATTATATACATATCAAAAGTTCTACTACTTTGTTAACATCCACTGTCACTTCACAATATATAACTCTCTCTCTCAAGTATAATCTCTCTTCTCTTTTCTATTTAAATAAAATAGTTCCTTCCCAAGAAGAGGTGCTCATATCAAACACAATGACTTAAAGAAGCTCAATAGATTAGTTAAGGGGAAGCGCGCGTGTATGAGAACCCTCTATAGTGGTTCTGATTTTACATTAAGAGCATTTGCAATTTTTAACGAACTAACAATAATTTCCTTGTTAATGAAAACAAGTCAAAAAATATATATTTTTTTATTTCTATGGGCTGCGGATTGGTGTTTTACATTGCAGACCTAGTACTTTTCCCGAAGCTGGTATCTCTTTTTAGTGCGGCACCATATATGTGGATACCACACAATCACCACAGGTAATTTTGATACCCAGTTTCTCCCTTAGAGAGAGGCACCTGAGCTCTGACGATGCGAACCTGTACTAGGATTTTATTTTGCTGAGCGCATCCTAGCCAAACAGACACTCTAGGAATCTTTTACATGCCGTATAATCATACGTCATGGTATCAGGAAAATCCCCCGACTTGGACTGGGGTCGAACCCGCAACCTTGGGTACAGAAGGCCAGCGACAAATCAACCGCGCCACCCAGACGAAGAATGAAAACAAGACAAATCATACATTTTGAGTTCGTGCGAAAATATTAAGTGGGAGAACTGAACTTCCTCTTTTTATGATATTGGATGAAAAATTATATTTGAAGGGATAGTAGTGAAATTTCTTTTAGTTCATTAAACATTTTAAAAAATGCTATTCAAATAAAATGAAAATTATTTCCTCATTATTTATTCCAACCTTAATTTTTCAGTATTTCCGACTTAGGAATTAAGAACAAATCAGTTAAAGATGTTTCAGTCGGAAAAAGGAAATGAAGAAAAAATAAATAATGTCGGAAGCCTAATTTATTATTCCATACAAATACATTTTAAAGAGTTATTTCAAATCCAAATACTTTTTAAATGATGTAATTTAAAACAAATAAGCATGTTCCCTTTGTTGTAATTCTCCTTTCCCCATATTGACGATTCAGTGACATAATCTGTGGCATTTAAAATAAAAAAAAAACAAGCAGTGCAAACGATTTTTTGTTGCGTTGAAGGAAACTCAAAATGGCCGTAGTCTATGTTTTTGATATTTCCGTAAATACGATTTACTTTTATTGTTAGAATACTTTTACATTCGAATTTACTACCGATTCAAAATGAAATGAATGAAAATAAAATCTCTTAAAGATTTACTGTCTGTTTCTTCAAAGTTTCTGCCTGTCAGTAATATATTTCCAAATCGTGAAAACAAAAATGGTAGCGCAGTAAAATGTTCGAAAATGACCATTTATCAATGTCGAACACGTCCATAAGTTGATTTATTTTTCATAGTCCTAAAATGTATGTATCACGTTAGATAGGCTTATGTAACTGAAAACGAAAGAATTTATTCAATAAGGGATCAAACTGAAATATTTTGTTTTCTTGATGATGCTCAATCATTTCTCTTTTGAGTTGATAAAATACATATATGATAGTCCAATATCATTAAACATCCATTGTTCTAACATGGAAGTAATGGCATAATTTATTATACACATCTATAAATTCTAAATTTTATACAACGTATGTAATATTTACGAAATGTGTATGAAGATAAACAAATTCGGTCGATATATTTAATGCAAGATTTCACTGGATTAATGTGTTAGTGACTACGAGAGAAATTCTTTTACGATATATGAAACATTCTTCATAACATGCAGAATGTACTTACAAAAAACAAACACTTAGGAGTTTTTGTGTTCCACAATTATAAAATAAAAAAATAGTGTGAAAACTTCATAAATAAAAATTAAATTATATATATATATATATAAACTCTTCCCTTTTCGCATTCTATTTAGTATTATGCTTAATTATATGCAATAAAAAATGTGCCCTTTTTTTTGGAAGATTTTAGGCAAAAAAAATGAAAGTTAAAGGGGTGAAGAATGTATTTGGTTATTTATGAGTTCTTTACGTCAAATTGAAGTTTTGAGAACGTTTTGAATATAAGTTAGGACGAAACGGCCTTACGACGATGGAGATGAATAAGAAACGTTACACCACATAAAGTAAACAGTTGACATTAATTTAACTCCTATAAGCTGATCGATTGAAGAAGATAATTCCAATCGAAAATAACTCATTCGAAAAATTTATTTCTAAAAAAAATTATGAAAATTGGAGAATTCTCACGGTTGGAAAAAGTAGAAAAAAAAATCCTTATGTCAGTCATGAATAAATAATTGCTTCTTTTTGATTAATTATGTTCTGATTGTGTTCAAGATACTCATATACATGTAGGAGAAAGACAATTCATCCCCTCACTCACCACGAGATCTCTGGAACTATTAGACCCTTACAGACTTGAAACTTAGTTATCATGTTTCTTTTGTTGATAAGAGATCCGCTATGAATGGGGATTCAGCAATCAACTCCCAAAAGGACTTGCGACGGGTTAAGGAGGCGTTTTTGATAAAAATTTCCTGTTTTTGAACTTTTAGACCTAAATACTTGAAATTTGGTAAGCATGTTTCTTTTTTTAATAGAGAATCACTAAGAACGAGCTTTATGGAAATTAACTGCTAAGAGGGATTAAGGCGTGCTGTAAAAAAATTCCCGTCTAATTCTATTAGACTTACAATTTTAAGGATTTATAAAACCTGCCCTTTTTATTGAGCAGAGAACTATTGAGCTAAGAATTGATTTTTGTGGAAATCAACTCCCAAGAAGGGAGCCGTTGAAGAGACGAAAAGATAAAAGTTTTACGTTACGTTACAAAGATTTACAGAGATTACGTTTTTGAAATTATACACCTACAGAGTTTGAAATTTGGCATGTGCATACTTCGTTTAATGAGTATAGATCCGCTAAGAACGAGTTTTCTGGATGTTGAAAAAAAATTTCTGTTTTTGAATTGTTAGACTCACGTACTTGAAATTTGTTATGAAAGTTTCTTTTTTTGAATAGAGATCCACTAAGAATGAATTTTACAGAAATTGACTTCTTTGGGGGGGAGCTAGGAGTTACGGAGGCGTGCAGATAAAAAAATTCTCATTTTCGAACTACTAGACCTACTGTAATGAAATTTTGCACGCATATTTTTTTTTTTGTAAAAGTGAAATCCGCTACAAACGAGTTTTAGGAAAATTGTTTCTCAAAGGGGTTACGGGGCTTATAGATAATTATTTTTTGTTTTTACTATTAGATTCAATCTTTAAATTTGGCATGCATGTTTATTTTGTTGAGTGGAAATCCACTAGAAAGGGTTTTGCGGAAATTCACTTTGGAGGAGAGGGTTGCGGGAGCATAAAAGATAATTCTACTTCCATTTTTGAAATTCAACTCCTCATTTTTTTAAATCAAGAGCTGAGATTTATAAGAATGTTTTTCATTAAATTCGAACGGGTAAATATATATTCGTACAACATTATGAAATACACAGTGAAGCGGATGAGTAACGACTAGTATACATATTTAAATGTATATGAATTAACCACAAATCTAAAAATAAGCATAAATTTGAAATTATAAAAAATTCTAGAATACAAAACCCCATTTCAAAATATTAATGGCAATTATATATATATATATATATATATATATATATATATATATATATATATATATAGAGGATAATTAAATTAGATTATAAAATTAAATTTCCTATCTAGCACTTAACTCATATTTTTCATTTCATCTTCAAGTATCAAACTAATCACCCATTTATTTCTTCCGAACATATGGTCTAGCCAATAAACATGTCTAATTTCAGATCGTTATATTTATAGAGCCCTATATGTTAGCATTAAGGTATCAGACCAGTTCCGAACCATGATTTTGCAAAAGCGCATAAATGGATAATTTTCATGATATTTAGTGTCACTTAGATTAAAATACATGTATACAATTGTTTTAAGGGCATTTTAATAAAAAAAATTATTTAAATACCATATTTTGGCAAAATTAAGTTTTTTAAGCCTTTTAAAAATGCTTCTATTATAATAAATTTTTTCATATATATAAGCCGACCTCTCACGAGGCTCAACTAGAATTTTTGAAATATATATCTTAGAAGTGGGTTTATCCATATTTTACAACAGAGGGGAGCAATTTGAAGAAAAAAACGCCGATCATTATTTCAATGGGTTGTCACTCTGAAAATAATGTGAAATTTTCAAAAATCATAGTTGAGCTTCTGCACAGAGGTCTGAGCTATGTACAGGCAAAATATTATTATAAAAGCAACATTTTTAACAAAAGGAGAACATTTTGAAAAAGGATTATTCTAAGTTAATTTTTTGCCAAAATATTGTATTCAAATAATTTTTTTGTCAAAATGTCCTTAAAACAATTTTATTCATGTAGTCTGATCTAAGTGACACTAAATATCATGAAAATTATCCATTTATGCGCTTTTTTAAAATCACGGTTCCGAATGTAGTCGAATACCTTAACTTTCAAGTACAATCATAAAATCCGCGATACTTACTCCATCGGTGTCTTAAGTGCTAACCCACTTAAAACACACCGTGGCGTTTTTTTTCCTCCCTGCTCTTAGCGCCAGAAGAGATGTACTAATTCTTGAATAAAGACCTTTTTTAAAACGAAGTCTGATTCTGGCTCAAAACATGTCATAAAAACTGGACCTCTATATAACGAATCCAAATTGAAAACTAGTTTCGTTATATGGAAAATCTTATAGAGGTTCATCTTTAATTTTTTAATAAACCTCACAAAAACTTTTTTAAACCCATCCCCTATATATTTTTTTAAGAAGAGTAATTATCTACACCTTTTGTAAATTAATATATACTTATTTAATATACCTTACCTATCAAAAAGAAAAAAAAGTTTCTTCACCCTTTTTCCACTTCCTACAAATTTTATTTTTTCTTTGTATTCTGCACTTTCGTTTTGACATTTTTTAGCTACGAGAAACGAAGTTCCCGACGACTGATCAACAATACAAATGAACGGAGAAATAGTTCAAGAACACAGATTCCACTGAGGGGAAAAAAATCGAAGATGTTTGCTCTGAACTGGACAATGGGGTTAAAAGGGTTTCTCTTCTTGGGTTAAATGCCCAGAATTCTATTGTTTGGGAGTTAGGCACCAAATAAAAACCCGTTAAAGATTTATATCCATAAAATATTAAAAAAAAATAACTTTAAATTTTAAAAAGATTTTAAAATAGGGGGAAAAAAAATTAACACAAAAAAAAAAGTTCGTTTTATAGAAAATTACTTGCTATTGGGGGGGTTTTTTTTTGAAGAAAATCGTAAAATTTTTTTGGTTCCAGGAAAAAAATTGCTATATAGAAAAAATTTAATATAGGGTTCGTTATATATGTATGTGTGTATACATGTATATATGGCATATATTGCTTCATAAAATGTTTTTAGTAGTATAATTTTCTGAATACAAAATACTCAGAATTTCCTATTTGTGTTGCTGTACTCGGTGTCAATACTCGATTTTCAGTATCAATATACCTACTAATAAAAACATATATCCATCTTAATCAATTTGTTTGCGTTTCAGCATGAAGGAATTAATTTGTTGTGGGGGGGGGTCTTGAATGTTTACTGAAAATCGGTTCAAAATAATTCGAGCCGTGACGGAAGTCTTCCTTCTTTTTCTTTTGAAAACTTCAATTTCTCCTCTTTTTCCCCCGGTCACGTGATGTGCCTTCGGAAGCAAATAATCAGTTGTTGATGCCAAAATGGAATAGAAATAATGGGAATTCAATCGTCCGTGATAAAAAAAAAAAAAGTGAAAATGGTTGATTGAAAGAAATCGTCAGGTTGTTTGAAATATCCACGCGCAAGAAAAGTGTATTCTCGTTTATAAATTGATTTACTTTTTTTTTTTTATTTATTTATTTGTAATTTTTTGATGTTTATCTCAGAAGACGAAGATTATACTGCGATCTCTTTTCCTACTGACATAAATCTCCATTTTGAAGCAAAAATATTTGAACTTTTACTTTGCTTTTTCAGTAAACAACTTTTTTATATAAAAGAAATCCTCTTTCATTCTGTTTTGTCGAAATTAGGTAACTGATGCTATTAGCCTGTCAAGCCATTTAAGAAACAATCGAACTTTTTAAAAAACAACAGGATTTCCGTATTCTTTTTTTTTTAATGTTTGGAATGTTTACAGTAGAGTGATTAAATGCCTTAACAGAGGATAAACATAACAAACTGCATTTTTTGCGCTTATTCTTAATAATTTTATTTAAATTAACAAGGATAAAATATCTATTGTAGGCAAGCGTCAGCTTGTCATGTGACCCCAGAAATTGTGTTCCATGAAAAAAAAAACTCCTTAAATACTTTAATTATTTTGAAGGAATGAATGAAAAAAAAACGATATTTGAAAGAATTGTAGTTTACAGTTATAATAAACAGTTACTTAGTAATTTTGCTTAGTTTTAACACTAAGCAAGGCTTATAAATAAAGAGTTATATTAATTTAAAGAAGTAAACTGATTGATTAAAAAATAAACTACAGACTTTTCCTACTGCAAAAAACATGACGGAAACATGTCAATTTTTGAACATGAGTAATTTTTGAAGAAAATTCAGTCAAGGGAAAATTAGATTTTACCTATTTAATAGATTTATTTACTCGATTTATTGAAGTTCATTTCCAATCACAAGGTGACAGCATAAATTGTATTAAAATAAGAACCATCAATTTAGTGTTTTTTTCCCAAAATTAAGCTAAAGAAGTATATTTTACGTCACGAATTTTCTCAGTTTCTCAATTTACCATGGACAATCTGCAGGAAATTGACGCTTTAACCTACGTTCAACATTTAAATACCCTTTACTTAGATTATGAAACTAGGTCTGAGAGAATGCTTTGGCCATGGTAACATCACAGTAGAATAAAGAAAAAGAAAAAGACTAGACACTATATTCACCAAGAAGAATTAGGATTAAACCTGGGAAGATTGATGACATATGTTGAAGATTTGTTATTGATACACTAGATTCATCCCTCCCATTAGAAGTATTTGTTTGTTGCTCAGTGGTTTTGATTAACAGTTATTTTTTGTATATTAACTAAATTTTTATTTAATTAACACACGTTCCTTAAGTTTTAAACACTATAATTCACTACAATTAGAAATTTAAACCTTTCAAAGTAAGTAGCTGTATACCAGCTGTCAAAATGACATTTAAATTGATAAATTTGAAAAAAATCACTATTTTATAAGTAGGGATCTACCCAAAGCCGAAAAACATGGCAAGGGGTCTATGATACAAAATAGTTTGGGAACATATAGTCTAGGACAGTGATGGCGAACCTATGACCCGTAGGTCAGATACTGACCCACGCCCTCTTTTTAGCTGACCCACGATTACTAGGCAACCATTTGTTTGTTTACGCAGGTTTATTTAGATTTTCTAATTTGTGTGGATTCTTTATATTCTACTTGGGCTTTTTCAAGCGCATTGACACAAAAGCAATTTAAATGCTGTCTATAACTCTCAGTTTAATTTTTACAGTTCCAAAGATACGCAATGACAACAAATGTACATGAAAGTAGGTAGTACTTGAAATAAAACAAAAGTGTTTACAAAATATCAAATAGAGTGTATAATTTTACTCACATTTTGTTTGTTGAAAGAAAATTGAAAACCAAAGCAAATAACCATATTTGAAGCACTTTCTTTGGATAAAATTCACTTTTATAAGGTTACGTTCAGTTATGTTTGTGTAGAAAGAGACTTCCATAGCACCCTTTTTTCCCCCTTAAGATAATTAAATTTTAAAGATGTGTGTTTGGTTTTATATATAAAAATACTCAGTTAAAAATCTTTAAACATAAATCTTGTGTAAATGGGCATTAGTGACCACGCGCTAGTACTTAAACAATATGAACGAAATTTGACCCTCGTCTCAAAAAGGTTCGCCATCCCTGGTCTAGGAAGAAACAGTAGTGAGGGTGAGGCAGAGTTTGTTCGAAGTCCATGGAAGTCTACGAACTTGGAATACTCCAGAAAGCAGTATGGAAAATTTTACGATAAAAAATTAAATTTCAAGTGGTATCATATGCAACTGACATAATAAAAAAAATAGAGGACTTATTGGCAATTCTTATGCAGCATTACGAACCATTGATAGAGTGATGCTACAAACAAGTAAACGAACTCGATTACAGATTTATGCGCCGTAACAAGAGGGTCACACAATGAACATTTATAACAGAAAAACTTGGTATACAGCTCGAACCTCCGTATCGAACTCAAGCTGCGAATTTTTCTTATTTAGCTTGTGAACTTTTCCTGAAACCAAGAACATTTCACGATTTTCTTTCTGTTGCTAACCTCCGATAGCAAAGTTCATTTTCTATATAACGAACTTTTTTCTTGTGATTAAATATTTTTCTCCCTATTTTTGAAGTATTTCTGGTGTAACGTTGTGGACAGATATCGTGGAAGTAACGTCACAGCCAAATGTAGATATAAAAGAAAAAAATTATTTTCACATCAAATTAATTATCATTGATGCAATAAAACAAAGTCTCTGCGCCAAGCCGGTGCATTCTGTCTATTCCACAGGATAAATAGATCACTTCGCCGCACTGTTTTGTCCGAAGGACACTTGCCCTTAATTTTAAGAGGTCGTTTTGATAACTCCTACAACGCCACCGGCGTGTTCATTCTCTTTCCTCCGTCCGTCCTTCTAGCTCCGAGTCTGATCCCGGATCGTCTCCGCTCTCTCCAAGTTGGTGTGTAAGTCTCTTTTTCAGGGCTCTTTCCTCAAGTTATCTCCATCCAGGGCTCTTCTCTCGTTTCCTAAAAAAATCCTTTTAAACACCAGGGGCGGGTCCACAACATTCCCCTCGTCCCTTCTCATTGGCAGGCCACAAAAGTCTCATCTCGTCACCGGGCCTCATTAGTGTCCTATTTGTGCGGCACACACAAATACACTCCCGGTCAGTCTGGAATGTAAAGGCGCCAGTAGTCTCGTGAAACATCTGGACACTTTATTCATCCCCTCACATTGGTTCTATAAACCCATTCTCTCGACATCAGTAGTGGCGACCGTGTTCTTCTCATACAGGCTTCGCCTATTGTCAATGGGTGTCGGCTCTCTTTTGACTATTAGGACTGCCAGTCTGAGTGTCGGCACTTGCCCAAGGTCAAACAATAACCAATGACCCCATGGCCACGTGCACTTGTCACTTAACAACTGGTCTGAGCCATAAAACGGCGTGAATAGAAGGGTCGGGTTCGCACCAAGTGAAGTCGTTACACTGAACATTTCGAGTTATTCTCCCTTTTAGCACACTTAATGTTGGTCATAAATCTTGAACTGATTTTATTAGATGCCTCACTTGCCGAGAACAATAGAATTCTGGGCATTTCATCCATGAAGTGCAAACTTTAGCTCTCCCATTGTCCAGTGCACTGGAAACATCTTCGATATCCCCTGTCACTCTCAATGGAGTTTCGTGTCCTTGAATTAGTCTCCGCTCATATTTAGTATTGATCAGTCGCGTGTTGGTAACTTCGTTTCTTGTAGCTCGAAAATATCAAAAAGTAAGTGCTTGAGCATCAAAGAAAAAAAGTTAACGCTTCAGGAAGTGGATAAGGGCACCAAGAAACTTTTCTTGCAGTTTGTCTTTCTTTTCTTTTTTTATAGGTAAGATTTATAAAATAAATATATATTAATTTACAAAAAAGTGAATAATTACTCTTCTTTAATATATAGTGTTTATGAATTTAAAATTTGTTTTATGTGGTTCACATAAAGAAAATTGAAAGAGATGAACCTCTATATAACGAATTTTCCACATAACGAACTTTTTTTTCGGGATTTAGCGACTTCATTATATAGGGGTCCGACTATATTTCTCTCTTTACATTCATATATCACATTTTGTAATATATGCAATAGTATTTTTAAAAAAATTGGGTTCATCATTTGTACTTACCCTGTATTACGCTTACGAATTTTTTTTCTAAATAGCAAATACCCGGTGTCTTAATATTTTTGCTCTTAGCCGTATTATGATCTTTTGTATTTTACCCCTTAACTCAATGCTTCTCAAACTTTCAATATTCGCGACCCAATATTTAATTATCATTTTCATCGCGCCCCCTCCTTTCCCCATACAATAACAATGCATTGTGTGAATTCAATGATACTATACTTTGACACTAAAACTACAATACGACTTTAACCTCTTATATGCCACCGACGTATATAAACGTCTCGCTCAGCCAAAGCATTAATTTTCTGGACGTATATATACGTCTTTCCAAAGTACGATCTTTTCTGTGCACTGCTATTCATAACATTATTCCGTAGGCTTTGGAATGCAATAAAAGGACCTTGGAAGTGTTTGCAAAGAAATTACTTATTTCAGAGGATTTTTGCTTATTTATTTCTTTTCTCCTTCTCCTCTCCCCCATAAAACATCAAAATCACGTAACTTTTAATCGGCAATTAAGGAATTAATTATAACCGTACAAATTATCAAGATAAGTGTTAATACAAGCCCATGGGGTCACTGGTAATTATCAAACTTGTTATTAACTTAGTATTGTTAAATTAATAATAAAATACATATATTGTACATTACTGATACATTTATAAGTGTATTATATCAGTGTAAATGTGTATTTTTTATTTTAGAAAATATTTTGTTTGCTTACTTTCAGTAAATTAATAATTTTTTAAATAATCATTTGCTTTGGACTTTTCAATATGCTCGCGCCCCCTCGTAATGTTATCATGCCCCCAAGGGTGGGGTGCACCCCACAGTTTGAGAAACGCTGCCTTTACTTAAAAAAGCACGAGAATACTTTTGTACCTTAGCAACAATATCTGCCTTAATAATAATGATAACTAATTATCATAATATTTTTATAAATTATACTACAGTCGAACCTTCATATAACAAAATTCTATTTTACAAATTTATCTTTTTTGCGAACTTTTTCCTAGAACCAAGTCCATTTTACTATTTTCTTCGTAAAATAACCTCCAAATAGCGAAATACATTTTCTATTTAACGATCTTTTTATCTTGTATTTCGATTTTTTTCTCCCTATTTTTCAAATATTTCAGGACATTTTTCAAATTATTCTCTCTTTTAGTATATTTTATGGTGATCAATGACCTAGATCCATTATTACCAGTTGCCTAACTCACCTAAAGTAATAAAATGGCCATAATTTTTCAAATAAAAAAAATCAAACAAATTTAACAGATTCCATCAGTACTTCAGTTAAAGGATGCATGTAGTAGTGTGTGCTTAAAACTACTGGTTATAAAAAAAAAATGTACGTTTAAAATTACTCGTAGGCTTAAAATTAGAAAATGTCTTGAAAAAATTCTTTTGTTTTAACATAAACTTATTTTTAAAGTTGAAAATACAGTGGATAATGTTTTTTTCTTATTTTTTTGGAGATTTCTTTTTGATGGGTAAGAAAAATGATGGGTAAAAAATGAATATATATAAATTTAGAAAAATTAAAAATATTTACTTTTTGAAATAATATATAGTGTTTATGAAATTAAAATTTGTTTTATGGGGTTTTTAAGCATATTAACAGATGAATCTCTATTTAATGAATTTTTCATACAACGAACTTTTTTCGGGATTTAGAGACTTCATTAAGTAGAGGTCCAAATGTATATAGAAAGTAAAATATTTACGATAATAATCTACTTTCACAATAAAGCTTAAAAGTCAGGCGATTAAAATACTGGAAATTTTGGACTATCTTTTTCGAAACAACTGTCAACTTACAAGTTAATATAAAAATTAGATTTACAGTACAAGTTGTGACATCTCTCGCGTTCTTCTTCTAACATAACCCCTTCGTTCTTTGACGGCCACGATTAATGGCAAAACTTTTTCAACCCATATCCAAGAAGTAAAACGAAGCATAGATGCAAATAAGATAACCTTTAAAAGGATAGAAAGTTTAGTGAGCTAAATGGCAATTTAGAGAAAGCTCAGTTCGGAAATGATAGAGTGTGGATCGACGGTTTAGAATCAAGACGCCCACCTCGCTAATCTATACAAGGTACATACCATTGTACTACCCTAGGAGAAAGATTTGGATTAACCTGGACATTGAGTATTCAACCAAGGTAGGGAGGATATATTCTGAACGCTAGTATATTATTGAAACGAGATTAGGCGGATCTAATTAGTTATATTGATAAGTGATCTAATTGCGCGACCTGAGTTAGTTAAAACTGCGTACTTTGGTTTATTCTCACTTAATATAAGTTTGTGTTCGATATCTAAGTAATTTAAGTTAAATTCTTAATAAAAGTCATATTAAGAATTATAGAATGTCTCATCATTCCGATATTCCCACACCTCTAACTTACGCGGAAACCCCACGTCATAGCTATTAACAGATGGCTATGTCGCAAAGTAGCGAAAATAATCACATAAAAAGTAATGTATAAAAAAATAATCATATCTCAAAAAAAAATATTGTTATCAAATCTACTTTGGCAAAAACTCATGAAAGCCAATTTCTCACAAAAACGATGATTTCATTCATAAGTAAAAGGCTAAGATGCTCTTCTTTCAATCTATTGATGTACCGAATAAATTATTATAACTATTTTATTTCCGCCTCTGTTTCGCGAATGTACGCGTCAGGAATGTTCATTCTCCAGATGTCTGCAACAGAGAACTGCAAATTGAACACGATCGAAATGCAATTTGGCTTATGGAAACAATTTTTGGAAGTGCCACACAGTCGTACTGTACCAGATCTGGAAGGCAATAAAAATGCCGGTAGGGAAAAAGAGTGAAAAATAAACACCGTTCTGTGTGAGAACCTTTTCACTTATAATAATTTGTATCGAAATTTAATTTCTTTCTTTTATAGAATATAGTTGAAGGGGAAAATTGTTTCTTCATTGTTCATTAATTAGAATTCTGTATCGTATTAAGCAATGGTTTTCTATTGTGAAATAATTTCTTTTTTATTTCATTGCTGAATAGTAAAAAGCAAACGATTTTTTTTTTAATCCCGCGCAGAGCAATAATTTATTTTTAACTTTTTGCTTTACTTATTCTTTAAGAGTTTATATATTGATTATAATTTATTCACTGACGATTATAGCTCGTAAATCATAACAATTGGAAGATAATTTCAGTACTTCAATTTCAGAAGTCATTTTGTAAATGTGCTTAGTAATTGATAAAAATCAAAGAATGAATAATTCGTTTTTTTGTGTTCTATTAATTGCTGTTAGATTAAAATTGAATGATTATTGAAATTATCATTTCAAAATTTTTCGTTAATGTGATACTATGTATGTTTTCTACATGTATTTAAAATAACACAATATCTTACATATTCCTAAAATTAAAAATATACCAGGAAAAGGAAAAACATTTCAGATTTCTAAAATTTTTACAAGAATCTAAATTTTTTAATATAGTACTTTATTTTCTTTTTATATTCATCCGACTCTATAAATTTTAAATATTGTGCCACAGTTTAAATTTATATATAAATTGCGGCCATGAAATTTCTTGATTGTTTTACAAAAATTTCTCGAATTTTTATGTCACATTTCTTTAAAAAGATTGAGAGTGTTTTCGCACTGCTTTTTAACTTCAATTTTTTTATTTTAAAAACTGTAGGATTTTTTAAATATTGGCTTGAATAAGTCAAACGAAAATTAAACAGGATTTCGAATATTTAATTAACCAACTAATTTTACAGACTGTCAGCTTGAAAAGCCATACAAAAATAAACTTAAATTTGAGGTAAATAGAATAATTTAACAACTTCATTAAGAAAATGCTAGTGAGCAAGTTGCAATAATATTGTTTTCTATTTATTATTTTTTTCCGTCTGTGTATTTACATAAGTTATTAGGGAAATCCACGTTAGCTCTATGAAAAATATTATATTACATTTTTAAAATGAAAAAAAAAAAAAAATCTGAAAATAAGCTTAAATGTCATCTGTATTTCACAAACATTTCCGCAGGTATCTTAAGAAATTTTGATGAAATTCTTTAATATAAGAGTATTTACGGTGGTACAAATTTTGGGATTTCTTTATGTAAAGCAAAAAATAGTACATCAATAAGCAATAATAATTTAATTTCTAAAAGTAGTAACTTTTCTTCTAATACGAGATTATACGCAGCGCAAGTCAAACGTACAGATCAAAGAATCCAAAGCCATTATTTTTTATACATTTTTATTGCAATTTGATATGAATTTCTTCACCTTTCTTGCAGAAGTCAACGTTTTGTGCTAATATCTTTGAGGAAAGCCATATTACCTAAAAGTAATTTCGAAGAAACGATGTATTTAGAAGTATCTTTTTCCTGTTAAAACTTGAAATTGTATGTACACAACTAGAACGAGTAGGCGTTACTGATCGGAATGAAGATTAATTGATTTTAACGTTACTTTTTAATTAGGAAGTATACAAAATTATGTAATTAGAAGCGCGGTGACACTGAAAGTCATTTTGTGAATGTTGTTTGTTTTCGATCAAGTTTGATATGATGAAAGCGTTTCTAATAAGTTAATAAATGTTAGTTTTATGAGCAAAGGTGTATCGCATTTCAACAAATCTGCTTTTGACATTCAGAAAAGTTCAGAATGTTGCAAATATCTGATGATATCGCCATTCAACGGAACGGAATCATTACAGATTTTTAAATGCATTTTTCCGCATTTCCTTTTTATTCTTTTGCATAAGCAAATAAAATCGCGTCTAACGATATACATCAAACAGAATCGCATTATAAGTGAGATTCTTTGGAATTCACAATAGCTATAAAAAACTCAATAATTCAAGCACATAATTTAATCAGTTATGCTCGCAGCAATTCATGATTAATTGTACTAACTTTAGGAAATAATAATTGAAAAAAATAAACTTATTCTTAAATTTGATAATTTAATACCAATAGAGAGATATGTAATCATAATCTTCCAAATCTCTCCACACATCCGCTCTTACTTAGCTGGAATTATGCTCGTTGAGAAAGTCTCAAAATTTGGAGGGTGCTTTCCACTCCTCATTGGTATGGGGTAATAGTTCCGGTCTGGCCCTGCTCCCAGACTACACTCTTTCGCCAGTGGCCCCATCAAGTGTCGGTCATTCTCAGCGACTGGCAGCGATAGCCTAGTGGTTAAAGTAACTGACTCGTGGCTGGTGTGTCGTGAGTTCGAGCCCAGTACCACTAAAAACCCGTGGTGTAGGTAATGCACGTTAAATCTGTCGAGCTCAAACGATGCGAATCTGTACTAGGATTTAATTTTGCCGAGAGCACCCAAGCCAAACAGAACCATAGGTATCTTTTACATACCGTATAATCATATGATGTGGCTGCTGTCGATTTTCTACATCAAATCCATCGAATTGTGGGGTGGGCGAACCCGCAACCTTAGGTACAGAAGGCCAGCGACAAACCAACCACGCCACCCAGCCGGGTCGTGACAACATGAACTTTAGTTAATATAGAAAGAACACAGCTTTGTATTTATCCAAGCCACTAGAATGTATTTATCCAAGCAAGCTGTTTTAATAATGTTTCACCTTAATAGTTAGAACAAATCGTAAACTTTTATTACTTAAAAGTTTCTACGATAAGAGTACGATAAACAAAAAAATAAAATAAAGGGAAAAAAAATGAGAATAATTTTTTACGTGTAGATCGTTACGTTTTTGGTCATATAAAATACAACGGAAGCTAAAGTTTCCTTTCTTTGTTCAAGTTGAAATTCACCTTAGACATACGACACTGCGTATCCTTAAAAAAAATTACAAAAATTATAAATGAAATTCTTTAATACAAAAAAGTTTAGACAACACATTGTTTTCCCTATAGAATGCCATTAAAATAGTTATTCATTTTTCCCATCTTTTTTTTTATTTCTCCTTGGAACTATAAAAGAACTATGCGGATGCAAACACAATAGTAAAATGAAATATTTGGCGTCGAACCAAATTCA
Source organism: Trichonephila inaurata madagascariensis (assembly GCA_019973955.1). NCBI lineage: Eukaryota > Metazoa > Arthropoda > Arachnida > Araneae > Nephilidae > Trichonephila > Trichonephila inaurata. The sequence continues at coordinate 208,270 of BMAV01005388.1, forward strand.
TTTGCGTACAACTCATCTTAACTGAACCATAAGCGTAGAAAAACTCTCCTTGCTTCGTCTTATTTAATTTTTTTATAAATTGTTTTTGGCAACCTTCCACATATAATTAAAACACATTCATTTCTTGAAAGCTTGGAGTAATGTTTCTGTCTTGTATCTATTTAAATTAAGGCAATATTAATATAATATATCCATTAATGCAGTATTTAAATGGTAGTGTGAGAACTCTATCCCGACTAAAGCTATTTGATACAAACTTTCTTGATTCATAACATTTTATTTTTGTTATTAAGTTTTATTTCTCTTTCAGAGAAATTGAAAGGGCAACATTTTTATTTAAACTTCCTTTAAAATAAATTATTGTTTAAAAAACTAAAAAACACGCTTTTATGGTTAATCGAACTAAAAAGTAAAAAGATAATTCTTAATATAAGAATAAAATGATTTACGAGAAAATTAATGTCATTGAGGTAAAAGCATGGGGTGATCAAAATCAATTGTTATAATATCTTAACTAGTTCTATTCCGAAGTGTTAAATTAATGTAAAAATTTAGTACAAAGCACACACTACGCTTTTACCACAATGACATTAATTTTCTCGTAAATCATTTTACTCTTATACTAAAAATTATTTTTTACTTTTTAGTTCGATTAACCATAAAAGGGTGTTTCAATTTCTTAAACTGTAATTTATTTTTTTCATTTTTTTAGTTAGATCTACAATAAAAGCATGTAATTTTAGTTTTTTAAACTATCATTTATTCATACACTTCTTTTTTTAGTTTTTGGCTCGAGACCGAAAAAGTTTGCCAATCTCTGAGTTAGAACAAATTATTTTTTTCACATGCACAAGTCATTTTTTTTTTAATTTTCATTTTCAGAACGACTGGGCAATTGATTACATTATAATAAGAAATTGCTGACGTGTTCGCTTTTAGGGTTACTCTTAATCTTTTAGTCGCCAAATCTGGAAATGGTATATAGAATTAGACGCTAAATCTGGCAATGGTATATGGAATTAGTCGTCAAATTTGGAAATGGTATAATGAATTAGTTGCCAAATCTGGAGATCTTTATTCCTGATTATCCTGACTGGGACAATAAAACGAAATTTTGAAATTATTGTCCTGGACAAGTGTGCAAAATTTCGAATTAATCTGACCTTTTAAGGTATCCGACTACTTTCGGAACCGTGATTTTAAAAAAGCGCATAAATGGATAATTTTCATGATATTAAGTGTCACTTAGATTAGAATACATGCATAAAATTGTTTTAAGGATATTGTGATAAAAAAATTATTTAAGTATTAATATTTTGCAAAAATTAACTTAGAATAATCTTTTTCAAAATGTTCTCCTTTGTGAAAAATGCTTCTATTATAACAATATTTTGCCTGTATATACCCTCAGACCCTCTACAGAGGCTCAACTAGAATTTTGGAAATATTTAATTTTAGAAGTGGGTTTATCCATCCCTTTACGAACACAGAGGGGAGCAATTTTAAGGAAAACGCCAATAATTATTTCAATTGGTGATAACCTGAAAAATTATGTGAATTTTTCAAACATTCTAGTGAGCCTCTGTAGAGATCTGAGCTATATACAGCAAATTATTAATTTTGTAGAAGTAATTTCACAAAATTAGAACATTTTGAATAAAGGTTATTCTAAATTAATTTCCAAAATATTGTATTTAAATATTTTTTGCCAAAATATCCTTAAAACAAATTTTATGCATGTATTCTAATCTGAGTGACACTAAATATCATGAAAATTATCCATTTATGCGGTTTTTTAAAATCACGGTTCCCCGAACGTAGTCGGATACCTTAAAGTGGGTAAAAATCGAGCTCAAAAATTCTGTTCCATACAAGTGAAACTTATAAAAACGTGTTAATAACGTTCACTCGCACATCTTCTATTTGTAAAAAAAATAATAATGGAATAAAAGAAGTTCGAAGAAGTTCAGAACAGTTTATGAAAAAGACATATTTATGCTTTAATTCACAACGTAAAATAATGAGGAGAAATTAATAAATAAGTGCGACTGAAATACATAAATAATTTTAAATATGAATTTAAAAAAAGTAGAAGAAACTTTGATGTCAGATATATTTCTTTATACTTGTTTCATTAGACAAATTTTATTTCAAATTAATTCCATCGTTGCCTCTTAACGTGGTTAGTTTTTAGTAAAATTTTAACATGTTTCTCTTTTCTTAATTATAAATCATTTGGTGTATTTAAAGTGTTATGAAAATACAATAAATAATTTATACTTATGAGTTGTGTCACGCAAAATCGTTTGTTAAAAATTTAGTAATAAAATATTTTAAGAGATCACACAATGAGATAATTTTTGCTCTGCTTTTGCAGAAATATCGCGAGTTAACGATGCTGAAATAAAGGCAATTTGCAGTGTCCTTACTGAATACGAATTGTTCATTGTAATTTTAGCGACCGTGAAATGGAATTTTCTATCTTATTTAAAAATGATATTGTTACAATTTTTACTTCAATTACTTCAAGAATGCTTCGACTTTTTTTATGTACTTTTGCCAAGGCAAGCATTTTCATCCTTTTTATAGGTAACTTTAGCACAACAGAATTTAGTTGTATCTTCTTTTCTATTTTCAAACAATAAAGAACATTTTAAACCTAAAATAAGCATTATTGAAAATGAATGTATAACGAATGTAAATTATGAATATGAGATTTTAGAAAAAATATAACGATTTCTATTGAGAGAGAGAGTCGAAGTATTATTTGAACACAGAATATGCTACGAATATATATTTTTCCAATAGTTTTGAAATCCTTCATTTTCTATTGACACAACAGCCCTGGGTGGGCTAAGGCCTACTCCAGAACATGATTTTTTTTAAATTCATAACTTTTGTATGATTTTATTTTATAGGCCATCTTATTAGCTTTATAGAAATACCTTAGTTTATTATTTTCTGTTCTCTAGAACAAAAACTACAAGTGTTTTAGTAAAAGCAGATGCCATTACTTAAAGCAAGATGCCTATTTTAAAAATGGTTTTTAGTACTGAAATGTTTTTTTTTAATTTTCCTAAAACGGGGAATTTTTATTTTTTAAAAAATTTAAATAAAAAATAATTAACTGACATTTTTTTTGTGTATTTTGGGGAAACAGTAGCAGAGTTTTAACCTTCGGTTTAACCCCCGTTTTATTCCAAAATTTTACAGTTCTTATGTGAATAAAATTTACTTTTTTTTAAGCAATTTCCGTAATAACAAAGATAAAGTGCTCTATTTTTTGTAAAAATCAAAATATCTTTTTTATCCTGAAGATCATTTAAAAAAGGAATAAAAAAAATAATAAAAAATGGGAAAAAATTGAAAATTTCGTTCTTTACTTTTTTTGCACAGAGGGGGGCCCCGTTTATGAAATTTTTTGTCAATTTTACCCTTTCCCCCCTTTTGTAGTAATAATTTATTTTTCTCTTCAAAGTTTACCTTTTTTTTAAAAAAAAAACTAAATAAATCAAAAAACGCCCAAAAAAAATCCCCTTTCCCTTTTTGAAAAAAAAGTTGTTGAAGGGGTTTCCATCCCTTTAAAAATTTTAAAAAATTGTCCCCCGGGCACAATTACCCCAATTCCCCAAATTTGGGGCCTCCCCCCTTAGTTAAAAGTTCCAATAGATTTTGTAGTTAAAAATTTTCTGTACGTTCGGCAGGGAAGGGGGCCCAGGCGGTAGATGGGGCCCTTCCGCAAACTAAGGGGATTCTTTATGGTTTAAACAAAAAGGGGTAATTAAAAGGTTTTAGCTGAATGGGGAAAAGGCGGGCATGGAATTTTAAAATGATTGTTTTTTTGGGGGGGTTTTTTGGGTTTTTCCTTCTTTTTATTTTGGGGAAATTTTAAGAAGTTTTGGGGAATTTCAAAATTTTTAAGTTTTAAAAATTTAAAATTAAAAATTTCACCAGGTTAAAATTTAGTTCCACGAAACCCTCATTTTTCAAGGTCATGAATTTCGTGATGGATGAAATCCCAATCAAGTCGTGGCTTCCCCCCTTGGTAATTTGATTCATCGTTCTGAAAAATTTAACAGAGGTAAAAAAAATAAAAATTGGGACCGCCCTTTATTTAAAGGCAGTATTTCAAATTTTCAATATTTTCGACCCAGATTAAATCATAATTTTCATCCCCCCCTCCCTCGATCCCGGAAACAATGCAGGAACCCAAAAGTACTTTTACCCAAAAAATTTCAATACCACTTTTAAAATCTTTTAAATCCCTTCGTCGTTTTATAAAAGTTCCGCTCAACCAAAAAGGGTTTAAATTTGGGCCCTTCCGGGATTTTACGTCTTTTCCAAAAAAGATATTTTCTGTGCACTGCCATTGTAAAAATTATCCCGGGAAAACCTTTTTAATGCAAAAAAAACCAACGCCGGGAAAACCCCTTTAATCCTGGGCCAAGGGAAAAATTAAGAAAAGGTTTTTCCAATTTAAAAATTTTATCCCCTTAAATTGTTAATTTTTTTTATATAATTCTATATGACTAGCCTTGGGGGCATTGGTAATTTTAAGTTTTTCTTAAATTTTTGTGTTGTTTAATTAACTGTAAAATAAAAATTGTGCAGAATTTAAAACATTTATAATGTATTATATCAGTGTAAATGTGTATTGTATTTATTTTTTCTAGTTTTTACCCAATTTTGTTCCTATTTGGGATTTCACGATTCTTTTATAAATATATACCGTTTACATATATATAAATGATTGATATCTAGCATTAAGAATTGGGTTGTTTTAAAAACTTTTTAGCTGTAACTCTCGCTTTGATATTTGGGGGCAGAAATTATAATTTTAATTTTTTAATATCTAAAAAAATAAAGGGGAAAGATTTTTTGGTCATTTAATCCAATAATCAAGATTTTGCCCGGGGGACTTTTAGTGGGTTTTACCCATAAAATTAAAAAAAGCGGTAAACTGCCCCAAAACTAATAGAGCAAAAACCGGGAAATTTTTTAACAAACACCCCTGCAACCCTGTTGGAGAGCATTCTTAGTGGGTTTCAATACAAAAAAAAGAAACAAAGCAAAAATAAATACCCCCTTAACAACAGGGGGGTTTTTGCCATTAAAATTCAATGAAAAATCCCCGAGAGACATGAAATTTGAAAAAGAGGGAGAGTATTATGTAAGAAAAAGGGTGAATGATCGGCGCCGGAAAAAAGGGAATTTCAAAGCATACGGTATGGAATCAAACAAAAAAAAGCTTTATTTTTCCCCATAGACGGACTCAAGGGTTGTCTATCCAAAAGGAAGAAAAAAAGCAGATGTTCCCCCCCTATGGTAAATGCCTCCCCTTTACTTTTTAATGGTTGCTTCGCACCGGCCCCCCCATACTCAGAACCAGCTTTTTTCAAAAAATTTTTGAGGTAGGGGGGCTATTTCAATCAACATCTGTTTGAGTTGTTGGTTGTTCCCCCAAAAGATTGGGGAAGCGTGTGACAATAGCCCCCAAAGCACCCACATTTTCGATGGATTTAAATCTGTGGAGCCCATCCAACCATTGGGGGATACTTCATTTTCCAGCGTCCTCAACAGCAAGAGTGCGAGTGGCCGTGCTTTTCATCCATAAAATGTCTGGGCCAAGGACCTGGAAAAGGGGACCATGGGGAAGAAGTACGTCCTAAAATAGGGGACCCCCTTTGACCCTCCGAAAAAGAAGCTCGTTCCCCGTTTAGCAAATGCCTCCCCAGACAAGAATCGAATAACCGTAACGGGGTATTTTTGATTTTCCGGAAAAACCCCCGATTTTCTCCAAACAAAAAAGGTTGAGAACGCTTCGGTACGAACCACTTCATCCAAAAAGGAAACCCCCTTATCAGTTGTCCAGTTTTTGTGTTTTTGGCCCATGTAAACGGGGGCTTTGGTGGCCAACTTTCAACGGGAGGAAAAGGGTTTAGGACGGCGGGGGTCTCAGGAACAGGCCCCTTTGTGAAGGCGGGTTCCACAGAAACCGCGACACCCTTTTCGACCCGTTGCTGACAGAGTTTTGAGCAAGGCGCGCCGCGGATGATATATCGGGCCCCGCAGTTGTCGTCCCCGGCGGCCACCACCGCTTTTTAAAAGCTGACCGGTTTGGAACGCTTCCGCGCGAAACGAAACTTTGTTGATTCCAACTCTGCAGTCAATTGGGACATAAGCCCCCCTTTCCCGCTTTCCCCTATTCTTCCACGTAGAAGTAGTCAGGTATTTTTCTACCCTTTTCACGAACGACTACGGCACTTTCAGCGAATATGTTGAATTGCGTCTCCGCCTTCATTTTTATTCTACGTTGAGCCCGGGGGCCGACATCACGCGCTTTGCGCGCTCACATCGCTTCGACGTTTTGTTCCTGATATTTGGGCCGATTTTTTTACACTTGTGCCCTTATATTCCCCCTCCCCTTTTTGCAATTTCATGGCTATCTGAAAATTTTACATTGTGCTTAAGTTTTGCACACCAGGTATTATAGCCAGTAGTTCAAAAACCGGAATTTTGTCAATCAATACGCCCCAATAATCCCCCTGATTCCCCCCTTTGGGGTTGATTTGTGTAAAATCCATTCTTAGTGGGAAATCTATTCAACAAAAAAAACGGGTCAAAACAAATTTCAAGAAATGGGTTAAGAGGCCCGTACATTCAATTGGTAAAATCGGTCAAAAAAACAAGAATTTTTTTTGCCAAATTATTTTTATATAATTTTTTATAACCCCACAAAATTTGGGGATATTTAAAAATGCAGAATTATATAGCTTTTTCGTTCGTTTTATTCAATTCCTACGGCTAATCAAAAATTTTAACTTCTTTTTCAGAAAAAAAAAAATAATGTTTGTCTTCATTTAAAAATGCTTTTTTTTTATTGTGCCAATGCTTTTAATTTTTACCATTGCCAATAGTAAAGAAAAGTTGGTTTATTTTAAAATAAAAGCAATATTATTTTTAAAAAATAATTGAACTTTAAAATTTTTTAAATTTTTTAAAAATTTTCAAAGCATTCATAAAAAAAGGTATTGTCAAATAAATCATGTTATCCAAAACCCAAAACCTTTTTGTTACACATAGTTTGAGGGACTTGTAAACAAATTTTATGGTGTAGTAAATTTATGTAGGGGGAGTGCATTTTAAAAATCATTCACAAATTTTAAGTTTTTTTTCCAAAAAAAATTTTATGGGTTTCCTTTTAAAATTTTAACAAAAAACTGTTTTATATAGTATACGCACATAGGAGGGGGCCAAAAAGATTTTAAAAAACCAAATTAAAAAAAATTTTTTGTAAATCGTTTCCCTGTCCCCTTTTTCAAAAACAGGAATTTTCTATAATTCTCCTTAACCCTCGCAACCCCACTTTTGGGGGTCGATTTTCGCAAAATTTTTGTTAGGGGAACTGTTTTCCCATAAAAGGAACATACCTTCTAATTGTCAACAGGTGGCTCTAATAAAAAAAAAAAAAATTTTATCTTTTCGCCTTAATCCCCCGGACCCTTGGTAAATTTTCTTTAAACCTATTTTATAACGGATCTCTACTCCATGAAAGGAATCTGCTTATCAAATTTCTAGACTGTACGTCTATAGTTTAAAAAAGGAGATAATTACCTATAACGACCCTTAATTCTCCGCAATGCCACTTGAGGGTCGACTTTCACAAAAACCCATTTTGTAGCGGAACTCTACTTCCGGAAATGAATCCACTTATGAAATTTCAAGACTGTCCGTCAAATAATTTAAAACGGAAATGATTATCTATAACGCTCCTTAAGTCCCCGCGACGCCACTTGGGATTCAATTTTCACAAAATTCATTCTCTAGTGGATCTCTACTCTATGAAAGGGGCATCTGCTTACTAAATTTCAATACTGTACGTCTAATACTTTAAAAATTGAAATAATTATGTACAACGCCCCTTTGGCCCCCGCAACGCCACTTGGAAGTCAATTTTCTAAGAAACCCATTTTGTAGCGGATCTCTACGCCATGAAAAGTATCTGCATACCAAATTTCAAGACTGTAAGAATAATAGTTTAAAAATGGAAACAATTTTGTTCAACGCCCCTTAGGCTTCCGCAGCGCTACTTGGGATTTGATTTTCACAAAACCCATTTTGTAGCGGATCTCTATGAAAGGAATCCGCTTACCAAATTTCAAGACTATACGTCTAATAGATTAAAAATGGAAATAATTATGCATAACGCCCTTAAGCGCCTACACGCCCTTGGAGATGATTTTCGTAAAAATAATAGTTTTGTAGGGATCTTTACTCTAATAGAAAAGAATCTTCGTACCAGAAGTTCCAGTCTGGAATATATAATAGTTTAATAATGGAACTAAGGTAAAAATATTTAACGCCCTTAAGGGTTCGATCTTTGCAAATCAGTTCATAGCTCATGTCTCTCTATAGAAAGGAACCTGCCTACCAAATTCAAGTCTGTAGGTTTAATAGTTTCCGGAGATATCGTGATTAATCAATTGAGTGGTGCTTTTCTCCTTTATATATATAGATTTTTTTCGGATATTTGTTCAGGCACCTGGGAACCCAAGCTCACGGTTTTAACAAGGTGCAAAACCCTTTAGGGATTATGCCACAATAATTTCCCAATTTTCACGGCGATTGGATGTATAGTTTTTGAATCTATCGAGTACAGACAGATATACATTCATTTTTATATATATAGACAATGCCAGAATGTATTTTGTTTGTTTACTTTCAGTTAATTAATAACTTTTTTAAAATAATCTTTTGTTTTCTACATTTTAATATGCTCTCCCCTTCTTAGAGTTATGACGCCCCCAGGGAAGTGAGCCCCACGATTTGAGAAACGCTGAGTTAAGGTATCTTCGTTTGCACAGAATTTAAAGTTATGCTGCCCGTATGCGATAATCCTCGCGCAGTTTCTGGTGCGAGGTTGTAAACACAGAAACGCTTGAACTAATATAAAGTGCTGTATTTCTTTAAAATGTAATCAATCACGATCAAGTGAAGATGAAATTAGAGTCATTTTACATTTATATTTTTTCAAAATCAAAATATTGACGTATTAATTAAAAAAAAAACTCTTCTGATTCTGATGGTGGTTCGACGGTAATCGCAGTTTTGTGTGCCAACCGCTTATTATGTGTCTTTAACGTTGTATTACTTCAGAAAAATTAAGCTGAAATGAAAACAGAACAATTGAAAGAAATTTTTTAAAAAGAACTCATTAAAGTGAGAGAGAAGACTTCGCGATATCTTTTTTTCAATAGTTGATATATTTGAAAGTCAAGGGAAAAAACCGTGAATCTGACAGGAAAAATATCATAGGGGAAAGCTCTCTCATTCTAAAAATTTACTATGTACGCTACTTTACAATGGAACAGAAATAATAACTAAAGAACTAAAATGATGGAAATTGAGGTCGAATTTCAGAAACTATTTGGCATGTTTTCTGTACTTAGTGCCAAGAAAGAAGGTAAATTATGACGGAATATTTTGAGAATCATACGACAAAAAATTACGGTCTCGCAACCGTTTTGAAAGGATGTAAAATTTCACTTTATATAGGGCTATTTTTTGGATTCTGTGCCACTCATACCAACGAAAATAACACAATTAGTTTTATATATTTATGTACACAAAATATACTTTAGGAGGATTATTTTTAAAAAGTAATCTTTGATATAATTTTTATTTTTACCCAACATAAGTTGTAAGAAGCTATTGGCTTTTAGAACCCAAGTGTAAGATTACTGAAAATTGGTAAGAAAAATCATTTAGTTCATACAAAACCATACTCTGTTCTCAGAACTAACAAAAGTTCAATAAAAGTGACGATGTTGTGTTAGAAAATGAATCATTTGTACGAGTCATAAATCTATCATGGAGGATTGTATAGAGTCTACAAAAGACTACAGTTTTGAATAATGGTAGTTATTGCATATCAATTTTATGTGCCCGAAATAACAGTCTCTAAACCAGGAGTACTCAACCTTTTCCGCATACATATGGCAGACATTTCAAGCGGGTCGCAAATGATGATTAATGGAAAAAACACACCATAATACCACCAAACACCACACCTTACTTGATCAAAATATTAAAACTCATTTTTGGCTTTTAATACTATATTAATCTCTATCAAGCACGCATAAAAATTTTTCTTCGCTTTTGTGCATTTTTTACTGAGTTCTGGGGTAGTTTCGGTTCCCTTTCATTCATGACTATACAAACAAAACAGCCACAAGCCGCTTGATAATTTGATTTTTTTCTTTGGCCAGCCTCTCAGCATTTTCATTTAAACATTAGTTTATCAAATGCAAGAAGATAGCAGCAAAAGGAGTTTTGGCTAAAGAAATCAGTATTATTTGTTTATAATTAAAAATTAGTTTCACCCATAAAAAAAAATGGTCACTACTCCAGTTCCTTCCCTATTTCACTGTTATTTGTTATTGTTATTACTAACCGTTGTAGTTTCAAATAGAAAAAAAATGCTACCTTAGAAAATTGGCACCCCTTCACGGGCATCCGACCAGCAAAATTCGTCATTGCTAAGATTGTGAGAGGATTTCCCTTCAAATTTTAAATAAATTGTTCTTAAATGAGTGAATTTTTAGGGCAATGGGGGGGTCATGAGCGGGCCCTCAAAAAGTCCAATAGGCCTATGGGGCCCTGGGTTGGTATCTTGCTTTAAACGGTATTCAGGGGTTAAATTTATAAATTTATTTTACGAATTTGAAAGAATTATTCATTTTGTAAGGTTATTTCATTTTCTAAGCATAATTTCCCCCCTTGTTTTATGGCTACAACTTTTAGAAAGCTTACTTTCATTTCCTAAGGTTGCTTTTTCAAATACGTAGGAAATAGAAGTGAATCGAATAATCTAGCTGATTATATAATGGCGTCCTTGGAAGCAATGGAAGAAGACTTTGAATTTTACTATTTCCTAATGAAGGAAACATTGTAGTTGTTTCGTGGATGTTTTTAGACTAGACAATTTACATTCACATATTTTACCTTTTACTGTCTACCTCAAGTTGACGTTTCTACCTCAAGCTTTTGTTTTAACTTAAATTTAACGGGGTTTCTTCCGTCGAACCAAATTGGCATTTTAAGTTAGAACAACTCCATTTCGAACTTGAATGCCAGTACCAAATCGTATATAAATAGTCAGGAATGTAGGGAATAGGAGATGACTGGACAATATTACCATGTCTATTAGTCCCTGAATGATAGTCACGTAGCTACCTTGTGTGTAAACAGATCTAAGAGAATTTCTTTTTGGCAAGTTTCAGAGATTGTATCTCATTTCGGAGATAAATACTGTATAATCTTATATTTTGGCTTGTCTTGTCCGCATATATCTCATATACACAGTTATAACGTTTAAATTAATAAAAGTAAATTATTGTGAATACTTGTTTGTAATCACTTCCTGTCTGATTCAATGGCTTCTCCATCCATGCAGTGCTCGGAATTCCCCGATAACCCTAACGACTCATTAGTTGAGATCTCATCCTCGAACAACATGAAGAAGAGGTATCATGACAATGCAATACGAGGAGTAATTACGGTGGATCCCGAAATCCTGAGACACCTTCATAGACGAGAATGTGACACTTCTATAACTCACACAAATATATCATTCTCTAAAAGAAAAAAAAAATTCAACTTTCAGTGTTTGTTTTATTTGTTTTTCGTGGAATGAAAATTCGAACGCGTGACCTGCCTTGAACTTCGTCGTTTATAAAATTCAGAACCATGACTTTTCGGCTAACTTGGCCTCTGCATATTTTCGTATCAAATCAGGTGAACTTAAATCGCTACCTGTTCTGCATTCAAAGCAATGCTTAAGCTCTCTCTTTTTTGAATTAACTTTTATTAAAATATAACACAAATGCGAAAAAAAATGCCTTAAATTATTTTATTTATAATGTGAATCAAAACGCAAAAAAAGTACTTATTTAAGTTTAATCTAAAACAATGTTTAGCACAAACATTTTAAAAAATAAAGAACAGCATAGAAAGATAGAAGCAATCGAATAAGAAACAGACATCTAAAAGGGGAAAAAAAAAACTAAAGAGAATAGAAAAGTTCTACGATCTTAATTCTATATTTAACTCGCTTCCGAACAAACATTAAAAAAATGTCTCGGTCTTTTTATATCATTCGAGATAAGGGTCATACACCCCTCCCGAGGTAGGAATTATCTCAGCCTATCCTTTACAAACTTACACAAACCATTGATCATCTTGGAAACTCATTACGGATACAAATACCATTAACAGCCGCACCCTTATGATCACCAAACTGCCATGAATAATTTCTGACAAAATCACTCCCTGTTCACTTATCCCACTCATCCCTTCTCGTTCCAATCCCAGAATCTTACTAAACTTAGAACCCTAACTGCCATCGTTCTCATTAACCTATTACTCTCGTCTCCATGCTGTTTCCCGCGCTTTAGAACACTGCCCAATCAATTCCGTTTCCATCGCGTGTTCTAGTTACAGCAGATGGGTAATTTTTGTGGCGTCAACGCGATGACGATGAAATATAATCGATATTGTCTCGTGCAAACCACACGCGACTTCCGAAATCCAAAACATTATTATCTGGAACCCGATGGAAACAGATGCCTTTTTCCTTTTACTCTACACACAAACTTCTTTTTTTATTGTATTTGCTCTAATTTTCTCTTTTTATGTCTCTTTCATATCTGGTTCACTGCCAAATCGTTCCGGTGGTCATGGTAAGTCACGTGGTAACGAAAATCAACTGGTAGCATGGGTTTATGCATTTTCCCTTCTTCGATGTTTTTATAGTCATTTGAGTCAAGAGTTATGAATCAGAAGTTTTCGATATGGATTCCATCGATTTGTTTTTTATCACAACAAAACTGCGATTCTTATTTTCCAATACGGAATGATGTTTGTAAAGCATGAGGAGCTTTATTCCAAATAACCCGTAAATAGCTTTAAAAAAATCCTGTTTGCATATTGAAAATAATTATAAGAACAATTCAGTGGTAAACGATTTAAACAACTAATATAAAAAACAATCTTTTAAGATAAGTTCTACTACTTTATTTAGGTTACTTTTTATTAAGTAATTACAATTAATATATGTATATACATATGACAGAATCATAATATTAAGTGGCATAATAGAAAGCGATTTTTCTTTCTTTTTATGGTGTGGGACTATTATTTTTGTTTATTACTATTTATTAATTAATTAAGTTTAATTATTACAATAAAAAATTATGGTAAAAAAGAAATCATATTATCAGAAATTAAGCCATCCCAGGTGGGTTTCAAACCCCCGACCTTCGGATTAGAAGTCCAATGCTCTATCCTTTGCGCTACAGGAACACAAAGAATGGTTTTCCTTTCTATATATGGTGCTGAACTATTATTTTTTGTCTGTTACTACTTATTAATTTTTTAATTAAATTCGTGAATTAAAATATTTGAAAAAACTGTATTAGCATCAAGTGTCATCCACTACAAGTTTAAAAAAGTGTATTTGAACTGGAATGGATGAATAGAATGTATTTTATTAACGATTGAAAATTTGAACGATATATATATATATATATAATAAATGAATAAACAAATAAATACATATATAGGGGGAGAGTGAATTAATAGTAAGAATTGAAAAATGGTATCGATATATTTTTAGATTTAGAATAATTGCATTCAAAAGTATTTACGTACATAATCGTCAAAACAAAAATTGGGAGGGGGGGGGGAGCACCCTAAATAACCTTCGCTATTTTAATCACAGTTAAATTCAACGTTTATACCTCAAAAGAAAACAAATTATGATCCTCTAAGGGATTAATTTTTTCATTTAATTAGATTAGTGAATTAACTTCTAAAAGCAATTTTCTCTCTCTCTCTCTCTCACACACACACACACATTATCGATGACATCACTTTTTCGCATATCTTGTGTAATATTTTCCTATGTAAAGAAAATAACCTAAATTTAACATTTCGTAAAATTTTTCTCGGAAGTTTTCAATTTACGAGGGATTGCGAAATGAATTTCATCCTATAAAACGAGTGTCTCAAGCGCTTGAAAAAAAAATTGTACGCAAGAACTTTTTAAAGCGTTTGACACCTAGCAAATGGAGTTATTTTTCAGGGTTAAAAACACAAACAAATGACACGTGGAAGATTTTAAAAAAAAAACTTTTGCCAATGGTGCTTTTTTTTAACCCCTATTTACAATTTCCCCAAAATGAATTTCGGTGAATGATGCGGAACCCAGGCAACAAACGCGAAATGCGGCGGCGGTGGACCATTCCCCCACCGTTGTTCACTTAGGTCGTTTGAGTTCCGTGTGACTTGTTTTACAAAGTGTTTGCAGTGTTTGGCCTTAACGAGAACAGGAAATGAACGAAAGAAGACCAGTTTAAAGTTTTGTTTTAAGCGGGAAAAACAAAAAAACTTATGCGATGCTGGTGTGTTTTTAAGATCAAGCACGACCATGCGGGGTGTGTACAGTGGGTTGAAAAACAGGGGTAGATTCTTTTAAACCCCCTAGCGAAGACTGGCGACATCACAGTGAAGAAAAAAGTTTAGAAAGGAAGAAATTAACTATAATGTCCGATGAGCTAGATTAACCGAACGTGCAACAAATCGTTCCCAATTTAGGAATGAGAAAAAAAGTGTTATCGACTTTACGAACCGAGCATCCAAGAAACGGGCGAAATTTTAAATCCATCCCCAAAAAAGACTTTTTTGCCAGTTTCCGGAATTTTAGAGATCACAGTTGTGCATAGTTTGAGAGATGACTATTTCAAAAGGGTAGTAAGGAACTTTTGTTATTTCATCTACGAAGTTACGGACTATTCACCGGGAAAATTGTCCGAGGTTGTTAAAAAAATTTGGAAAAAGTTCAAAACACCCCCCAACTTTTCACGAACCGGGGCTTTAAAATGCAGATTCTAAATTTGGCTGGCATGTTTCTTTTATTGAATAGAGATCCACTAGAAAAGGGGTCTAGAAAAGGGATCAGCTGGAAAAAGAGGGTGGGAACTTAACACCTAAATAGCGTGGTATGGGGAAATAAAAAGAAAATATATTTCCATTTTAGAAATTTAAGTTCTGTCCTTCTTTTAATCAAGCAGCGAAGACTATAAGATTGTTTTGCAATATAATCGAAAGCTTAACGATAGTAGGACGTTTATTGTCGAACCTACACAAATTGTTCTGTAAATATGTAATATGAAAAAATGAAGGCATGCTCATTGCCAGACGAACATTAGAGATTTGGAAGCCTTGAAGCAAGTAGCGCAACACTCGATAGTAAGGCCCCCCCCAAAAAAACATTTTTTTTTTATTTACGAGGGGTGATCAGAAAAAAAGTTACAAGTTGAATAAAGAAATATTTATTACTAAAAATACAGGTACGTAGTGTAAAAGATTAACCACAAGTAATCTCTCTGTCGTAGGCAAGTGAACATTTCTATATAGCTGAAGTAGATACTATCTCAGTTTCAGTAAGCGACCGCTATTTACAGTAAGCGCGCTGCTACCTATCAATGCTTTCTCGAAAAATCCACTTTCGTTAGAGGTCATGACCTCATAGACTTCTCCAGTAATTTCCAGAAGCATCTATACTCTCGCCAAGAATGGTAACCAACATGGTCACCAAAACTCCTAATTTGGTTGCCAAAAATGATACCAATTTGACTGTATCGCCAAAATTTCGCCAAGTTCCCACTGAAGCGCCATTATAAAGCAAAGGGCCGAGTTTCTTGCAAATATAACAGCATTTATATATCATAAAATAAATGCATCAGAAAGTAATATTAATTTATTAGACATGCAGATTTAAATTATTTACATTCTCTTAAGATAAAATTAAGCAGTAATTACATGAAATTCGTATAACAATATCATCCTACTAAAAGAGAGAGAGAGAGAGAGATTGACATAACTTAAATTTTATTTTCTAAAATTAGCTCCCACATTGGCATTACTGTTATTTATGAATTAAATTCAGTATTTTATACATTATTACTTATGCCACAGCAGCTGTTATTTTTTTTAATCTCGCGATTTTATTGTTAGAGTTTTTAAAGTAATTTTGAATTTATTTTTTTGTCACGCATCTTTTTTTACTTTTTTAGATATGTAAAGAGAAGAAAAAAAAAACGTATTAAATCAAAATTTCCCGTAAATAAAATCAGATATGATTTCACAAAAAAGTTCGGTTTTCTGTGCTCATTAAACATTAAACACAAACATCTCATCAAACATTGTCTTTGTATAAATAGTGCCTAGTAATTTTTTTTTCATATGAATAATAAATAAAAGATACGCTTAATTGATCCAATTTGAAATTTGTTCCTTTATCAAGTATGTTTTTATATTCTCTTTACAACAAGCAGCTGAAAAAACAAATATACTGTGAAAGCTATATAACAACAAATTTATTAAAAAACGTATAAAAATATTTTGTGACAAACTTTTGCAGAAGTTATTCTAAACAAGAAGGTCGTTTGCACTTTATGGAAACAGTTCAGTAATAATTTTTATTTTATTCGATTTGATTTTTCGTGTATTGTATAGAAATCGCGTTTT
>BMAV01005391.1:0-52795 GCA_019973955.1 Trichonephila inaurata madagascariensis
TTTTTAATTTATTTTTTTCTAAAGCCCCGATTTTTTTACTTCCCATTTAAAAATAGCTTTCCCACAATATAAAATTTTTAAATAATACAGTAAACATAAGATAATCAGTGATCAAGTTTACTTTTGTTAGTGCATAATCAGAGTGTTTTTTTTAGTCATTTTTAGACTATATTTGGTTAATCTGCTCTCTTTCCCTCCATACCATCTCAAAACTCCCTAACTTATTCTGGGTCTTTGCTGCCCCCCCGAAAGCCTCAAACACCCACAGGAGGGCGTTATCACCCACGTTGAGAACCTAAGCACTATAAGTGCTAAATTATGAAGAAATACAATAATCAAAGCTTTGTTCAGATTTTTTAAATGTACGTAGAATTTCGTGACGTAATTTTATAGTATTTTTTGATTATTATTTTTTCAAAACAATAGTTATACTATGTTTTAAAAATTAATGATGTCATTTCAGTAAGAGTAAGTAGCAGATATTAATTAAAAATTACAATTCCGATACATTAATTTTTATTAGTCGGAAACAGTAATTTTTTTAAAACATTTGCAAGTGTACGAACAATTTGAGAGACACTGCAGAAGAAGAGAAAAGAGTGCCACATAAAGGTAATGGAACACCTACTTTTTCAATTTTTATTCTTATAAATAAATTTATGAAATACTAGCGGTACCCTGCCATGCATTGCTGTGGCTAAAAAGAAAGAAAAGAGAAAGCACACATTTTTAGTATGTTTAAGCATTATCATTTGCCGTATGATTTTTTATAATAAAAAAAAATATAATTGTTGTTGTTTTTAATGCCTTTTGTCTGACAGTGTCAGATCGAGGCTCACAAAATTCATTGTGGCATAGAGCTAAGATATATGCCTGTCATTAGCTGTAGCTTTGAGCATCATCCAGGTGACAATAAAGTTTGTCTGGGCTTCACCCCAATATTTTGGGAGAACATCCGTTAGGTGGTCAGGGCCTTTCACCTCCCCTTCCACAAACCTCACGAGAGGACTTGCAGCTCAATGGCTATTCAAGTGTACCCTCATGCAGCAAAAGGGGCAAACATTTACAAACATCCGTGCCTTCTCCAGGATTTGAACCCAGCTCCTACGACACTTCAGTCAACGTCACTTACTACTAAACCAGATTTGCAGCAAAATATATATACACAAAACTTTTCTTAACTGATTTCATTTGTAACTTGTTAACCAAATACTTGGGAATTATTAGGATTATTTTCCCCCTTAGTGATGAACTAAAAAATTATTTACATTGTCCCCACAGTGGAGACCTCAAGCTCAAAGATAAATTTAGAATGGCTTTACTCTTGATTCCTAAGGGGCAAAGGGTTAATTTTACAATGCTTATGGATTTCTCTGTTAAATCACAGAGGTGTGTTCACAAATGCACATTTCTCCAAACAATTTCATTTGTATTTCTCAATATTATATAGGAAATGTTGTGATTCCTGTATATATGACAAACCAAATTTTTAATGGCTCTGGTGGTTCTCCAAGATGAAGCAGTTTAATTTTTCCAGTGGTGTAAAACATTCCTTTTGTTTCTCTCTTAAATTTCAGAGCCTTGCAATAAGGACACACTTCAGTAATTGTGCTGATGAGATCATGCTGGTTCGACTTATAACCTTCTGCTGGGTTGCAACGGAATGCAACTGTTACCGTGTGATTACTCGCCAATAAGTCATGTTTGACGCTGAAATGTTATTTCTCGTTCACACTTTCAACCATTCGTAACCTATTGTATTCCTTTTGTTACGAACAGAGCAGACCTAATGTTGTAAGAAACAAATGCTGTGCTCGCAAACGTTCATCCTCAAGTCTGGCTGCATGTTGCTCTTCTGCGCCCTCAGCACAGGTTTAGGCCATTGTTGTCTACTTTTCTCATTTCTATGTAATTACTAGTTGCACTACTTTTGCCTAACAAGTGCGAACAATCTAATAATTTCCTGCAAAGCATTATTTTATGTACTGAAGCCAATTGGCTTTGCACTTAAAAAAGAACTAAAAAGTTAAACAAAACATTGTGACGGGTCTTTACGCGACTTTTCAACAACTAATCTTCTTGGGGAATTTTTGAGTTAGCTTTCGCGTTTATTTCTGCAATACATCCCTCTCAGAAGAAACACTGAGATGCAAATTAGTGTATATAAAGTTAGAGTTTAATAATCGTAGGTCAGAAGAGGTGAGCATCTAGACGCAGTATTATTATTATAGTAAATTAGAATTACGCATATTGACTAAAAGACAGATTTTGGCTACTAGACTAAATTAGTAGATCAGGATTATTAGGATAAGTTTATTAAAGCTAAACTAAGCTGATTTCATTGAAATTTATTCAATTAAGGTAGTTTCTTTATATTACTCCTAGGTTCCTTTTTATGAATGCTTGTTCTGGATGAAATTGATAATAACAAATTAGATCTATCATGGAAGTATTGGTCATTCATCGTTACCTCCACACAGCTTTAGGTAGAAAAGATGATGAGAAGCGACTTTGGGGAACTGAATCATTACAACATGTAAAATTTCAAAATGTTGAAAAAAAAAAAGAAAAGAAGGAACATAAAGAAAGGGAAAATAAAAATTGCTTTCTCTAAAGAAATATTTAACTTCAAACGGGCATCAAAATTGACACAGCTCACTTCCAACACAATGAGAAACAGAATATTTTATTCATTCCAACAAATCACTCTGAAGAGGTTAATTTTACTATATAATTTGAATTTAAATGAAAATTGATTGTGAAGCTCAATTTATTCTGCTCTACGAGGAAATAAGAGAAACGAAAAACTAAATGAAAAACAATGGGAAAAATTTAATATACGCTTATAAATCCTTTATAATACCTAAAAGACGAAAGCTAATCATAATGCAATGCAATGCAGAAAAAATAATTAAGGTGACGGCCTACGTTCAAAATGTCATTAACACTGGGAAGTATCATCCATGACGTCAGCAACTTGTGACAACGAAATCAAGAATATCGGAGTTTAAACGCTTTATAGTATTTATCTCATATAAGCTACAAGTATAATTCATATATTGAATGAAAGAGTAACTGAAACAGTTTTACTTACAAGTTTACAAATGTTCAATGTGAGCCTGGTTCGTCACACGGCACAAATCAAGTCGATAGGCGAGTTCATCCCAAGCCTTTTTCAGTGTGTCTGAGAAAATTCTTGCAACAGCTGCTTCGGTGTATTGTCTTAGGTCTGAAGAAAGGTCAGCTGGTAGAGGAGAAAACATACCACAATCAGCATGAACGCTCAGATAAAAGTCACATGGCGTCAGATCGGGTGAACGTAGCCATGCGATACAAGCTTTATTGGGAGGCTCTTTGCGGCCAATCCATTGGTTGGGTACAGTGATATTTGACCAATCACGTACTGAGAGATTCCAGTGAGGCGGTGCACTATCTTGCTGCCAGATGAAGTTATTTGTTTTACTTTCTTCCAATTGAAGAAATAGCCATAGTTATAGAGCATCAAGATAGGCAGAATCAGTTACATTTGGATACCAGTTATAGCCTTGGTCGTCCCGTACTTTTCCCTTTACAAAGACAACACAACTGTCAAACTGTTTGAAACTGATGAAACCACCTAAGAATGTTATTAACATTTGGAGTTTAACAACCAAACTTAATACGGAATGCTCGTTGCACAGTAATAGCATATTACTGCCAACGAGCAAACTGGGGAACACAAAACTAGTTGTTTACTAGTCGCCATTTTTCTACTTGCGCTTCGATCGGGGAGAAAGGGGAAAAAAATTAGCATACGTTTCGTGCACACACGCACACATGCCAGTTAACAAAACTGTTTCAGTTGCTCTTTAGTTCGAAGCATGAATCATACTGATATGTTAAATGTATAATGAATACTATAAAGCGTTAAAACTCCGATATTCTTTTTAGAAGCTTACCGGTATATTGAGTATTAGCAGCTCATCTCCAACAAAGGATTAGGGAGAAATATGAACCATGCATGTGTGTGGGGAGGGACTGCAGATATTTTCAGTAGAATATGCAAGGAAAATTCAAATATAAACATGGATTTCACAGCCAAAAATGTATGATGAAGTGTTGACAATGATTGATAATTTTTGCAATTCACAATTCGATTAGCATGAGCAACTGTTATCAACAAAGTTAAGGACATATCTTTAACAGAGGGGCTTATATCATGACACATACTGCTTCTCACATGGATGATTATACAGGAAGGGTGCTGTGATTGGAAACACTTAAGTGAGACAGTATTTTACACAGGCAGGAGAATATTAAAGAACATATGGCCTATATGTTCCAATGGATAATATTAGAGAAGAAAATAAAAACACCCGGAAAACATTAGACCGAGAAAAGAAAGGGGAGAAAACAAATTCTTGAATCTCAAAAGTATTACAGTATAAATTGTTTGAGAGGTTAATTATTATCTTAAATTTATAGCCTATCATAATCCCTGAAGTTTAGAGTCAAAGAGAATCTCTCTCTCAAAACAGACGAAGACATTAAGAGTTACAAACTTCACAGACTTTTATTTAAATTCATATCTAAATATGATCTACGTTAGAAGACACATCTCTCTCTCTCTCTCAATCGCATTGATAATAAACAACTTACTCTGTTATCAGACCGCGATATTCCAAAATGAATTTGTATTTAATTATGTCAAACTCAGTTACCAGTGAAGTGATTGGTGCATAAGAGCAGAATATTATTCTTTACTCGACTGCACTTTACAGACTGTAGTAGAACCCCAACGATGTCAGTCATCTTAATATATTGCTTAGTACATCAAATGGAAGCATAGAAGAAACTCGATCAGTTTCTTGCTGTCAATGAAATGACTGGAAAATATTTGACCAATGCAATACTGGAGGAGATCTATAGAAAAATGGCTTAGATATTCAGCGGTGGTGAACAAGGACACGACAATAGGCAAATATGACATAAATAGTAGATTAAAACTCGAATATTTTTTTCACACCTTGCGTTTATCTGAGCCGGAATCTTTTATTGGTGGTCACAGCTAATTCGTCAGCAGCAACAAAAACATTTTTTTTTCATTAAAAAAAAATTTTTTTTTGCTATTTTCAAGTTCCATCAAACACTGGAGAATTATCAAAGATAAATTAAAGCTTACTATTAAGCCTTTATCAGACACAAAGTGGGAAAGCAGAATAGTGACGATGAAGGCCGCATCTTATAATTTGATGATGTTGTTGAATGCATAGAAAACTTTTTTAAAAACCAAACGAAACAATCCGACACACTCAGTGATTGCGTTTTTTTCTTAAATGAAATATTCAGTTTGGGATTTATTGCATGGTATGAGTTATTGAAGCTTGTGAATACCACAAGCAAATTATGGCAATCTGTACAAGCCCATTTATGCATTACTCTTGAACATTTGCGGTCATTTTGCAGCAGGATAAAAGAGTACAGGATTTGGAAAATGCTTTCCTGACACTCGTAAGTCAAGCAGTTAAGATTTGCCAAAAGATTTAAAAATAAAATGGTAACCAAAAGAAAAGAATGTTTGATTATGAAGACGCTGATTAAACTATAGATTCTGTCGAGAGTCGGTATGAAACAGACTTTTTTAAAGCATGATTGATTCTGTGATAATCAATATGGATTCAAGATGTATGTCTTTAAATGAATTTTTTGAAAATTTTGTTTTCCTATATGATTTATGGAAGTCAAAAAATCTTCCAAAAGAGCAAATACTGAAAAACTCTCAAGAGTTACACAATCCTGCAAGTGGGTGAGAGCAGTGACTTCCGACCTTATGAATTATATGAAGAATTACAAAATATGGTTCGAAATTTACCCAACATCATTACAGACGTGGAACATCTACTCCAAAATGTCTGAGAACGATTTGAAAGATTTTTCCAAATATTTGCATTGTCTTTTCGAATTTTATTGCTTAATACCTGCAAGTGCCACTTCTGCTGAGAGAAGCTTTTCAAAATCAGAACTGATAAAAATTATGTAAGTGATACAATGGGTCAGGAAAAACTTTCAGCTTTGACAGTTTTATTTAATGAAGCAGATATAGCATCCAAGATGAATTACGAATTAAGGTTTTCAGCAAAACTAAAAGTAGAAAATTTCTATTTTCTTAATTTTTTTTTCACTATTGTTTAATGTGTCAAATATGAGTAAAAAGTTTAGTTTTTTTTCTTTATGAATAAAAATTGTTTCTTTATTTTACAAAACCTTTTCTTACGCCACCAGAGGGCCTCGCTAAATGTATCTTGCCCACAATAAGTTCAGGTCTTGCGCGCCACTGGATTTGCATAAGTACGACTTCTTCTACGGGAGAAGTTTCAATAGAATAATATATAAAGAACCAGTTTTCCCCCAAAAATGATTATTAGGAGGTACGCGAATAGACTCGTTACAATATTTAATTATTTTTTTTCAGGGCAGTATAAATTTTTCGGGGTATACAGTTTTGACGAGTTAGATCGAAAGTTTCAGAGGGGTGATAGTAGGCAGTATGGGGACGACAAATCCCCTCAGAACAGGGGGTCACAAACCACGTTCAGTCGGTGGAAATCGCAGGAAGGATGATGAGCCAAATGAGGGTAGGAGGAGGGGGAGGGTTAAACCAAACAAATGCGGTGATTTTGAGAGCAATGGTAAGTTGAAGAAACCTGCACGTATACAAATTTCCCACTTCTTCCAAAGTTGCTGCAGGGGGTATCGGGCAATGCGCACCGGAACGTATTGTTCATGTATAATGGTGCAACTGTACATTTTTTAATTGCGGTGCGTAACCACTTCCTTTCTACGTATCCTGGTATGTGGATTGAACGCAGTGGACTAGCTGCTGACCTCCACGTTCTCTAGACCTCACTCTCTTGGATTTCTTCTTCTTGAGCCACCTAAAATCACTTGTGTATGAGACACTGGTGGCTTTATTGGAAGATCTCATGGCACAGCTCGCCGTCGCTTCAGCTGATATCGGCAGCCCAACGGATTTGTTTGCACGCGTCTAACAATCTTTCTTCCTTTGGTGTTTGTTGTGCTATTACCTACGCGGTCGCAATTTCGAACATGCGATGCATTGTTTGTATTGTAAATATGCTTTACGTCTACTAAATGTATTTCTTACCTTTTGTTGACCTTTTACATTCCACTCGACATCAAACTCTGCATAAACTGTTTTTGCAAATTACTCCGACTAAAATTGGTTTGCGACCCCGTGTTCTATGGGAATTTGTCGTCCCCATGCTACTCTATCCCTCTTCTGAGTTTGTCGGTTGGATTCCGCACCACTCTTATACAATCTGGAAATTTTCACTCTATGTAATAAGTATGGCATTTACACGCAAATCTATCATGCGACGAAAGAAAAATAAAAACAAAATGTTAATGAAATATTTTAATAAAAGCATTTGATGCCAAAAAAAAAAAACATAACACTCTTATTCTAAAACGATAAAAACAAGAATGGCAGCAAGTGCTGTGATATGGTCACTCTTTGGTGACCATATCTTTGATTGACAGTTTGAATTAGAGGTGTGGGATTTTCAAAATGAATAAATATTTTAAAATTGTTAATATGACTTTATTAAGAATATAACCTTAAATTTCTAATAATTTAGATAAATTTATATAAGTGAGAATCTAATGAATCAAACACACCGCGATAGTTAAACCAAATCACGTAATTTAGACCACTTTATCTAAATAATTATATTATCCACATACTTTCAGTTCTGATAATAGTCCTAATATCAAATAATCAGGCCGACCTTTATCCAAAATAAGATTCTATCATGATACGGAAACACTTGGGCGAGCGTACAATGGTATGCACCTTGTATCAATGGCTGAATATCTCGGTAACTTTATGATAGGCCGTCAATTCACACTCGTATCTCTTCCAAACATAACTTTCCCTAAATTGCCATACTTCTTACTGAAACTTCCGTTCTTTTAAAAGCTTCTATTTGCATTTCATAATCGTATTTCACTTCTTGGATTTTGATTGGAAAAGATTTGCCATTAATCTTGGACGTCAAAGAACCCAGAGGTTATGTTACAGAAAAGACGAGTGAGCCCGTCACAGTGCGTAGGGTTGATTTGAATATTACAAATTCAATATTAAAAATAATTTTTCACAAAACATTTATTTTTATTGTTAATATGTTCCAAAGGTAGTCAATCTGTTTTGGATATGATGAACGAAATTCATGACGGCCGCATGAAAAGACAATCACGGGATCTCCACTGAATTCAAAACAGACATTAAACCTGTACTTGCTATTATATTTGTAAAATTAAGATAAAATTTCAAATTTTATAACGAGGAAAAATTTTGAGAAAAAAAAAATTCATCCATAATTTTTTAAGATTAAAAAGAATTCTTATATTAAGGATATATTAGGTTGGGGAAAAAGAAATCCATTATTTTTGCATGAAATTCAAAACTTTATTTAACATGTTTTGGATTGTCCAAATTGGGTCAAATATGTACTGTTTTGTTGTATAATTTGTTGCCATTTTAAAGGTAGCTTCATATTGTCTCTCTCATAGAAGTCTTGGCTTTTATTGGCGAAAAACTCTAGTAATCGCTTTTCACAATCTTCTCTTGATCCCAATTTCTTATCACTCTGGAAGTTTTGCAATGCGAGTAAAAGGTGGTAATCGTTTGGTGCCAAGTCCGGACTATACGGTGGATACATTGAAACTTTCTAATCAAGCTCTCAGAGTCTCTGGCGAGTCACTACAGATGGCGTTGTCTGATGGAACACAAAGCATATTCTGTTGGACAATTCTGGCCATTTCTGGTCAGTCACTAGCTTCAAACGTTCCAGTTGTTGACAGCAGATATCTGAATTTAGTGTTTGGCCCTACGAAGCAACTCAAACAAATGATTCCTTTCCCGTCCCACCAAATACACAGTAGAACCTTCCTGGATGTTAGTCCGGATTTGGCCACCACTTGAGATATTTCACCACTCTTTGACCATGATCTCTCTTCATGATCGTTTTCGCACAATATTGTCGTATGTCACCCATTTCTCATCCCCAGTCACCATCCGCTTAAGAAATGGGTCGATTTCATTCCGTTTAGCCAGGGCTTCGCAGATGGAAATTGATCCATCATGTTTTTAGGTGTTAATTGGTGTGGCACGCAAACATCGAGCTTCTTTTTGAATCTAACTTTGCTCAATGGCTTAAAACTTTTTTATGGTCAATCTTTAGTTTCTGGGAGATGCTACGACTACTAACATGCCGGTCAACTTCGATTATTTCTGTGATTTTATCGACATTTTCGATGATGGGCGCGGGTCAACTTTAACATCAAAAATGCCTGAACGGAATCGACGAAACCTGAATTGCACGTAATTAGCTGTTACAGTATCGGCACCATAAACACCATTCAGAATTTCAGCCACCTGGCTTGCATTTTCGCCTTTATCAAAGAAAAACTGTAAAATGTATCGAATTTTCTCTTTGTTGACTTCCACTTTTAACACCCTTAACTCACAACTGATCAAAAAACAGCAAAATAATATTCGTAGAGTGAAATGTTACCTTGACTACGAGCATAAATTTGAAATTGTTTGATCGATACTTCACGAGATATCGACACTATAGCCATCTACCGAAAAAATAATGGATTTCTTTTTCCCCAACTTAATAATTTTAAATCAAATATATCTGTCTTAATTGTGTGCACTATTATTGTCGAAAAATATGTTTTTTTAAAAAGAAATTTCTTCAAGAAGTAAAAGTTGGCAACAGTGAAGTGCTTGAACTGAGTGGCTGGAAACACATGTTGTTGCTAATGCCCCTGTCTGACTGTGACAGATCGAGGCCCATGGCATTCATCATGGCAAAAGTTTAAATTGTTATGCCTTTTACCATGTTACCTGTAGCTTGAGCACAGTACAGGTGACAGTGCTATTTGGCTTGATTTCCCTCCAAGTTTGAGGGAGAACACCTTGAAAGTGGCCAGAGGCTACCCACCTCTCTTCTCCTTCCACCAATCTCACGAGATGACTTGCGGCTCGACGGCTATTTTGAGTGCTCCCATGTCGTACAAGTACTATACATTTACAAACATCAATCCCAAGCCCTAAGGCAGAGCAGTCAGTGGCACAAATTCCTATACCACCACGTGATTTTAGTTATCGTGGGGCTATGACGTCACATGAATTTAGTCCATTGACTGTTATCTGTCGCTTGCGTAACATCTGATTTCAAATAGAATATTAACTGTAAACAGCAGGTGAAAAACTTTAAAAATGTAAAATACTTTCTTTGAAAGCCGTTATATCTGTATTATAACTAATAATTTTTATACTTATTTTAGCAAGAATAATTATACGGAAAAAACATTTCAGAAAATTATTTCCAATAAAATTATTTTCTGAAATCAATGTGTTTGTGAACTAAAAAATATGTTTTCAAAGGTAAGAAATTACAATACTTCAAAATCAATGATAGCAAACATATTTTATTCATAAACTTCAATCTAACATTAACATGAATTTTATACAAGCCATAAATATGTACAAAACATCTAGCTTTTGATCGAGTCATAATAAACAGAGAACGCCTTTTCCCCTTAATCTCGTAAAATAGGCAGGAAGCACATTAGAATCATCAAATTGTATTGTATATGCACAAGACACACGTACACGAAAAACAATATCTCCACAGAAACAACAAGCACTAGACTAGATTTAAAAATGCACAAGATCATTTTTTTCAAATAGGTATGCATTTTATATCACACCTAGGAAGACAGCAAAAATAGTATGTGTTTGAAATTAACAGTGATGTATGTCGGAAAATGGAATATACTTCAGAAATTCAATTAAATACAGCTTATAAAATCATAACAATATGAAAATGAGTCCGCACTTTGACCCTCATGTACAAATAACTTTGACAGTATATACCAGCAATCAATTTGTAAAGAATTGTTATTAAATTCTTTTCAGAAAGCACTGTGCGATTTATTTGTGAATAAGGGTTGCCCAAATGAAAAGTGGACAAGTTAAATAACAAGTAATATAAAAAAATAGTTTTTAAGTCAATTCCTACTTAGATCAACAACAAAAAATTTTATTTTAGCTACTTTTTATTAAATAGTTACAATTAATATAAATATGTATATACATAGGACAGAATCACAACATTAAGTGGTAATTAGTTTTTAATTATCGTTAAAGTATCGTATTGTCCTTTTATATTCAGTCCAACTGAATGTTTTAACACGTGAGAAAAAAACCTTTTCAAGTTTTGACACAATTCGCCAAAAGAGTCGCTATGTCGCCAACGTGGCTGTATTTGTAATTCTTTAAATAATTAGTTTTAATCAATTAATTTTTATTAATTATAATTAAATTATTGTATTGTCATCCAAAATGATCCTGTATATAAAATTTCAGCTCAATTCAGCGCTTTAAAATGTACTTTATGAACGATTGAAAATTCCACCAAGATAAATAGATAAATATACAAATATATAAATAAATAAATATATGGATAGCGCGAGCTAATAGAAGGAATTGAAAAAGAATACCTCAATAAGAAATCAAAAGAAATTATTGTGGGTGTTGTGACACAGGTTCCATTATTTAGGTAAGGAGTTTATGCCTGCACTCTAGAAAGAACGTGGTTGATTCATGAAGGAGTCCTTCTTAGCTTCCCTCACTTCATCATCCAAACCGAAACGTAATACTCTCTTAAGTGTCCTGAAAGCCTAGAAGTCCCAGAGTGACAAATTCGGACTGTACGGTTGGTGTTCTAAAATTTCCCTACCGATTTATTAAAGTTGTCTTGGTTACATGGGAAACGCGTGGGTGGTTATTGCTATGGAGATCTGATATCGTTTGGCACTCTTCTCAAAAACTTTTACACCAAATGTTCCCGGACGTTCGACCTAAGTAGTATTCGTCATAGACTGCCCTATTCGTCGATAAATGTCCACATTAAACTCACCTCCTGCAACCAGAAACCATACTATCACGCCGTTGTTCCGATCTGGACGCATCCTATATGTGGCAAGACTTTACTTTTGATTAATTTCTTTACCACAAACAGATTTCACTTTAAAGTCGTATGAGGTGTTCACTTCCTATCGTCCTTCGTGTCCCTTTTTGGTGGCTCTGCTATAGTGCACTCAATCTGACGCAATCCCATATGTCCATTTTTCATTTGGGCAACCCTTATACAAAAATAGCATGAAGTATAATAATGCATTTTCAATCTCAAAATTTAATGTAATCGTGGTCTTTTATCAACTACAGGAAATAATGAGTAATTTTGTTTTTCGTAAAACACTTTTTAATGTTTAAAGTCAACAATTATTTTGCGTTAATACATAATTTCTTTTATTTGATATAGTTCACACGTAAATATATGTTTATAATATTATAATAATGCAAAATGTGTAATTGCAGCAAAATATAATGCAATTTTTCAACATTTAACCGTTGAAGATGTATCGATTTTTAAAACTTCCAGTTAAAATTGTAAAATCATCCTTATGTGTACCAAAACATATACTTTTAAGAACAATCTATTTTAAAGCATATCAAAATTCTTTTTTTATAAAATAAACAACTTTTTTCAAGCACAATTTCTTCATCATCAAGTTATTTTATAAAAGAAAACTCATTTCAAAGCAGAGAAAATAATAATAGAATAAAAATTATACACACTTTGTATTGGATTTTTAAAATGATGACGCATTTTAAGGCTAATTAATTGAAATCATTTCTATTATTAATTGATATTTTTAAATAAAAATAGTGTTAAAACGTTTTAAAAAATATATTAAATAAAATGATGCTTCTTTAATATTATTTTGAATTTAAAAAGATGAGTGTTCCTTAAATTTAAGATAAGTATTATAATTATTTGCTTATAATTGAATTTTTTTTGTCATAGTTCCGAACAAAACCTTATTAAACTGATCTCATTATTTTCACTGAAGTAAACTTAATGTTTAGTTCCATTTTTGACGTCATTGTACTAGCTATTCAAAAGTTGTCATGTGGCATTGGTTATTAATTTACTCAAAACAGTATTATGGAAGATGGTACATTATATTTAAATAAAACAGTTTGGCACACTCTATATTTAGTATAAAATTACATGAGTTAATCTCAATCAAATAGTTTCAGTTATTCAAATGGTTTCTTTTGCAGAGAGTTGGTAAATTATGGTAGAGTTGTTAAAAATTACTAAAATAATGTAATTGGTTAAAAGGCTGAATTTTTAGAAATGTTTGATACGTAAATTATAATTTCAATGCAATATATTCAAGCATTTTATTATTACATGGGATTTCATAGCCATGCATAATATTGAAATATATATTTTCACTGTCAATATTCGTGTATACGTAATTCTAATGCTAAGTAATATATTGAGTTCATATTTAGTTATTAATGCCAATTATTATTGTAGAAGAATTAATTACTCAATTTGAATCTTACAATTGAAAATAAAAATAAATGGAAGAAAATTAAGTTATAAAGTTGGTGAATATTTCCTTTTGGAGATCAATTTTTACGATTTTTTAAAATTTGTGTAACCATAATTTGTTTATTTTATCGTTGATTTATAAATAATACTTTAAGTAAAAAAAATTAAATAGCGTAATGGATACAATAAGATCTGACAAAATACCATAATATAATGCATGTTAAATTTTTAAAAATGTATAAAATTAAATAATAAGAGAAACTAAAGATATAAATCGCAGTTTTCAACATTGTCGATAATTAATTTTGCTAAATTATTTATTTATTTACCTGAGATATATATCTTAAATTTTGATAATCAATGTACATATATATACATGTGGAATTTAATATTGATATAGAACATTTATTTTGATTTTTTCTGAAAAACACAAATGCTTAAAATAATTAACAATTTTACTTTGCCTGATAGACATAATGCAATAAATAATTTTTTATAATTCTCAGAAGATTATTATAATGTAGAAAAAAAGGTTGGTTTAAAATTAAAACTCTTAAACATATAATATATTTGCAGAAACGATTAATAAATCCTAAACAATTTGATATATTATAACAGTTATAATATTATTAGAATATTAAGCTGTAAATGTTTTATTACTTTCATTAATTTATATTTAATAAACATTTTAAAGCATTAAATGGCATCAGTTAAATGTATTTAAACATAGACTCAATGGTAATATTTTTTCCGTTTTTGAGAGCTTGTTGGAACATTTAATTAATACTGTTTATTTTATCTTATTTGATATTTGTTTGATTTTTTATTAATGATATGATAAACCATCACAATGATTACTTTTAAATATAACAAGCTATATATAAACACATCTTTCAATTCCACTTCTAATGTTTACCGTACCATTAAAATAGACACAATATCACGTTTAATAGATTCAAATAGTAAATATGGCTTACGCTTAAAACACATTTTTTTTAACAATATTTTGGCAATATGAAAAACATCACACTTAAACATCTATTGTACTTATGTTGCTCTAACATGTAAGTTTCCATGACAATGCAATTAAAAAAATCAATTCTATGAAAATTTCTCAATCAATTTTCATGAGTATATTTAGCGAAATTCAATCACATTCGCTATAGTATCACTGTTGTTGATTCAATATGTGATAAATACGATGTGTATATCAAATGTTCAAGTATTTCATATCAAATAACAAAGGTAAGCTTTTGCTCAGTATTCGTGACGTTTTAGTGTGATCATCACAGTTACTTCAATGTGTATGACATCATTAAATTCGTCGCCAAGTTGCCAACTGATTCATTTTGTAGTCAGAAATGACTTTTTTTTAAAGGATCTGGCTTTTCTTCGAGCGATTCGACTAAGTTGTAACTCTGGAGCTCCTTCGACCTAAAATATTAAAAACAAAAAAGCATTTAATCATTAAAATAAGATTTTAT
Source organism: Trichonephila inaurata madagascariensis (assembly GCA_019973955.1). NCBI lineage: Eukaryota > Metazoa > Arthropoda > Arachnida > Araneae > Nephilidae > Trichonephila > Trichonephila inaurata. The sequence continues at coordinate 14,969 of BMAV01005391.1, forward strand.
ATTCATATTTGGTACTGACAACCTTAAATTGAAATTTTAGTTAAAGTGTAGTATAGTGGGGCCCTTGGCGACGTCAATTTCTTTTGGCGACCAAAATCGGTCGTCAAGCTACTTCACTTAACGATTCAGAAGCCAGAATCAATTCGTTATCTTACCATAATATCTAGATAAAAATTGTCAAATCCAAAGGGCCCTCTATACTACACTTGAACCGAAATTTTGATTCCAACGTATTTTACTGTCATCCAATTTAGTCAAACGAAAAAACACCACCCATTAAAAAAAATGTCGCCAAAAGCTACCATCCTTATTATTCTTGTGTTCAAATGTTGGTGGTAATGGTTTCCACAATTGACTGCATATCGCGGCATTTGGCGACGTCTTTTGATAAGAGGAATTTATTCGACTGTAAAATACGTAAGTACTAAGATATTACTTTAATACGTGTGTTAACTTGGGTCACATTAAGGTACTTACGTATTATCACAACCGTTTTTGCGAGATTATATGAAACGAAGCCCTTGGTTGCTAATTCAGGGTGTACGACACATGCGAAATTGGGGTTGACAGTTTGGTAATGCGTAAGTACCCAAATTTATTCTCGAAGCAATATTCTTAGTCATTCATTTTGAAAAGTCAAAAAGCTTTATTTCTACTATCCACAAACAAAAATTATAATTCTGGTTGGGAAGTAATAGTTATTTTTTGCCTAGAGCTGTAATTAATTTTTAAAATTTATTTATTTTTGAAATTTTTTTTCTTTACGTTCAAATTTAACACAATTAAAATGCTCGAACAATAAATCATCTTACGATGCTTACGTATTATCACAACCTATTGGCGACATTATATAAAACGAAACACTTGGTTGCCAATTCAGCGTGTACGATGCATAGGCAGTCGGAGTTGCCAACTTGGAGAGTTTTTAATAGAGTTGGCGATTATTGCGATAATATGTAAGTTCTACATGTAAGTAAGAGGGGTTGCGATGATACGTAATTATCACAAATAGAAATAAGATGGGTACTTGGCAGCCAAGTGCTTCGTTTCATATAATGTCTCCAATAGGTTGTGATAATGCGTATATCCATTTGAGATCAGAACTTTTTTTGTGAGTCTCTGTATGAGCACTAGACATTTTCATGAGAAATCAAAAGAGGTGAGTTTTTTGGGAGAACTTGTTTGAGTCAAAGAAAGAATGAATGAGATGCTCAAATTACAGTTCGTGGGTGCATCCCTATTGCATAGAATCATTTATATATTATCCACTTAAAAATGAATTGCTTTGAACAAAACGTAAAATTCATTGAAATAATATTTTAATTTCTTTTTTATTTGTAAATGATAACTTAACATCAAGATAAAACGAGGATTTAAAACCAGAAGAGGGGGAACATAATATTTCGTTTCTCAATATTTTCTATTTTCCATGAAGCCTTTTCAGACATATTTTAGCTCTTTATGATTTTTCTTAAGTTCTTCAGTTCAAAACTAAACTCTTTCGAATTTAATTTTTTGAGTTGTTAAGCTTACTGAGATTGTTTGAGTTTCTCTGCTCATCGGAGATCTCTCTCTCTCTCTCTCGAGATTTAAGATCTCAGAATTTAATCAATATAAGCAGAGTATAAGCTATTAATTTTTCATTAATTTTTTTCAATCGTTGCATTTGCTGATGTCATTAATTTTTTTTTATCCTGATAGTGATATCAAATAATCTTAAAATGTTTAAAGCTTGTATTAACTTAAACATTTTACTTCGAATACTCCTAAAAATATGTATAGGTTTGTTCATTTATTTTGAGAGCAATGTCTCAATTTTAGCATAGATTCAAAGAAATTTTAAGATAGACGAAATTAATTGTCAAGAAATATTTCAGAGTTGGATTACTAGGGGATTATAAAATTTTCTTACTTTTGCAGTAAAATTAAGAGCCAATAAATATCATAAATTTATATGCTCCAAAAAATTATTGTTAAATTGATGTGTTATAATAATTTACCAAAAAAGCAAATGATGCATAATGTTGGTACTTACATACTATCGCAACCTATTGGCAACATTATAAGAAACAAAGCACGTGATTGCCAATTCAAGGCTTACGACACATACGAAATTGGGGTTGCCAACTTGGCAAGTTATCTTGAACGTTTGGCGATTGTTGCAATAATACGTAAGTAGTACTTACGTCATCACAAATATAAATCTAAATTTAGTGTACGAATATAAGCATCTGTTGTAATTGGAACCAAAAGGGAGTCTACTTCAACAGAGAACATTTGAAGAAATACATACATATCGATACATTCAATGGGTAGCCTCATTTTATCAAACCCCCAATTGCTTCGAAAATTTAATTTCCCTTTAGTTTCAATCTCTATTCGTCAATACGAAAAAGTACATCGACGAGCCAACCAATAGGATTACACTCAAACTTCTAATATTCAATCATCATTTTCATCGCGCCCCTCCATACAATAACAATGAACAGAATACAATAATACTATACGTTGACACTAAAAATACAATACGAATTTAATCTCTTATGTACCACCGACATATATAAACGTCTCGCTCTACCAAAGCATTAGTTTTCTGAACGTATATGCACGTCTTTCCGAAGTAAGATCTTTTGTGCACTGCTATCCATACAATTATTCCGAAGGCTTTGCAATGCAATAAGAAGACCTTGACAGTGTTTTCGAAGGATTTACATATTTCAGAGGATTTGCTTATTTATTCCTCTTCTCTCCTCACCCATCCCCCCAAAAGACATCAAATTACGCGCGTCTACGTTCTAAACGGTGGCATTGGGGAGCGAATCGTGTAACTTTTAATCGGCAGTTAAGGAGTTAATTATAAACCGTACAAATTATCAAGATAAATATTAATACCAAGTCCATGGGGTCACTGGTAATTGTCACACATGTTCTTAACTTAGTATTGTTAAATTAATAATAAAATATATTGTACAGTACTGACACATTTATAAGTGTATTATATCCGTGTAAATGTGTATTTTATATTTTATTATATCAGAAAGAATTTTGTTTGTTTATTTTCGGTAAATTAATAATTTTTTGAATAATCTTTTGTTTTCAACTTTTCAATTGGCTCGCGCCCCCCTCGTACAGTTATCATGCCCCCCAAGGGGGGCGCGCCCCACAGTTTGAGAAACGCTGGATTACACTTCAAATATTACACTTCAAACGGATTAATTTTTTTCCATTTGCAATAAAAATGATACTGAGATAGTGATATTAAAATTTTTTGATATAAATGAACACAAACACTACTGTTACAAGACCTTTTTTCAGTATTCTTTTTCGTTTCATTGCATCTGAGTATAAATGTTATTTATTCAGTATTAGGTAATTCTAACCTATATATCCTCCCGTATCCATTAAGGAAGATCGACCATCATCGTCCCACTGTGAGGAAGTTGCCTGCAGTTCGTCTAAGAGCTCAGGTGGAATGTGAACTGAAATATAATATACAGTATTTCATTGATTTGACTGGAATGGAATATACTTGCCATGCTTTATTGCAAAGTAAATAGATTTTTATATGTTTGCTTTTCTGAATATTCAAATGTTTTGCATTAGAGTATTTAATGTTTAATGTTATATCACACAGGAAAGTTTTTCTACTTTCTTTATTTACCAGAATCTCACTTCCAACTTTTAGGTGGTTTTGATATTTAGCGTTAAGTCTGTCTTTATGAAATAAAAAAGAGCCTTAATTAAACTTGAAACGCGTTTTTTGACAGATTGCGTCTCTTTTTATGAAAAATCGTAACGTTATAGCTTGTATATGTAATACAGAATTTCTAAAATTCAAAAACATTACATAAACATTTTTTCCTTAAGGTATCCGACTACGTTCGGAACCGTGATTTTGCAAAAGCATGTAAATGGATAATATTTATGATATTTACTGTCGCTTAGATTAGAAAGCGTATATCAAATTGTTTTAAGAATGAGTATTACAATAAAAAATTATTTAAGTACAATATTTTGACAAAAAATGAACATAGCATGACCCATTTTCAAAATATTTCTTTTTTTGTAAAAATTGCTTCTATTATAATAATATTTTGCCTGTTTATAGCTCAGACCTCTGTACAGAGGCTCAACTAGAATTTTTGAAATATATAACTTAAAAGTGGGTTTATCCATGTTTAACGACAACAGAGGGGAGCAATTTTAAGAAAAAACCGCCGATAATTATTTCAATTGTTTGTAACTCTGAAAATAATGTGAGTTTTTCAAAAATCATAGTTGAGCCTCTGTACAGAGGTCTAAGCTATAAACAGGCAAAATATTATTACAATAGAAACATTTTTCACAAATGGAGAACATTTTGAAAAAAAGGTTATTCTAGGTTAATTTTTGGTCGAAACATTGTATTTAAATAATTTTTTTGTCAAAATAGCCTTAAAACAATTTTATACATGTATTCTAATCTAAGTGACACTAAATGTCATGAAATTATCCATTTATGCGCTTTTTTAAAATCATGGTTCCGAACGTAGTCGGATACCTTAAGCATGTAAATAAAACATTAAAACAGTATTTTAGAATGAGGGACAACACATATATATATAAACCACATTTTATATCTGAAAAAAAACGTATCTACTCAAACATAAATGGATCGTATAGCATATGCTTATTTCTCTTTGTGTACACACTGACAAGCCAAAACATTATGACCATCCCCCAATTTCAATGAACTCATCTGAATGACGTGGATGGTACATGAATAAGTGGAAATGGTATTTAACTACTACAGGAGAAGGTAAGGATACATTTTTATACTTACTCTTGCGAGTGATGGAAAAGGCTGCTCATCTTTGCGAATTTGATAGATGCAGATCGTAATGACCCGAAGACTTGGAACGAGTATTACCAAAACTTTACAACTAGAAAGGTTGTCCCCGATTTGCTGTTGTTAGTATTTATGCAAAGTGAATAAATGACACAGTGAAACTGCAGCATATTCCAAGCTGTTGAACCTCAACGAGTTATCAAAGAAAAGGGCGTCGGAGACTGACCCGCTTGAAAATAAAATTAGCACCAGGCTGTCAGCCCAATACAATGCAAGTCCAAGGGCAAATGTTTCAGCACACATAATTCAGCGAACACAGTTGGATATGGGACTAAAGAACATGACGTTCCCCATTGTGCGCCTTTGTTGACCAAACATCATTGTCAACTATGCCCACAGTTGACCAGGCAACACCTAGACTGGACAATGGAAAAGATAGAAAAGAGTTGCTTGTTTGTATGAATCCCGATTTCTTATTTACCAAGTCGATAATGGTGTCAGGGCGTACAGTATGCCAGGTCGAATAGTTGCTCCCCATGTACAGCAGGTCACACACAGGCTAGTGGTGGTGGTATTGTACTTTTGAGGGCGCTCTATAGGGTGCCTGTGAGGCTCTATGAAGAAACTGAAAGCTACGGACTGTCTGAACATAACTGCGGCTCAGTTGCGCCCAAACCCTTTAACTGTCAAGTTATTTTGGATTGATTTGTGTACACAAATGGTCAAATTTTTTTTGAACCAAAGAACTTCTAACCTCTAACCTTTGAAGTCTTCAGTAAAGTGCTGCCATCTATTGAATTGAACGCACATAAACTTTTCCCGATAATCAGTCGGATTTGACAAAGATATGAAGCCGAAACAAACGTCTTCCAATATATATTCGGGTAAAACAATACGATGCACTCAAAAAAAATTACCCCGAGTAACACTCGGGCGTGACATTTTCGAACACCAGTGCTGTGCCCGAGATTATATCGGGCATGCCAGTTAAAATGCTAAAATAATGTCTGTCTTCCCAACTGAAAAAGCAATCAACAACAACAACAAAAATATTGAAAAAGCAAAGCAAAAGAAATCAACACCCTATGTTCTAAACCTAAAGTTATGCTGGAGTGGTTGAGCATAATCAATGAATTCCAATTAACATTTTAGTCGCCTAAGTCACCAACTTTATATCCTATGGAACAAATTTGGGTTTTCATAGAAAGGCACAGCTAGAAATCAAACACTTCCATGTTGGAATATCTCGACTTTGTGAGACCACTGCTTGGATATTTGGTGCAATCTTCCTCCAGTCATTTACCAAGAACTTGTGGCATGCATGCCAAGGCAAGTTGCTGATGTTTTGCAGGCGAAAGGTGCTGCGACGCATTATTGAGTAGGTGGTTATAATGTTTTGGCTCTTTGGTGTATATATTTCAGACAGAGAAATTATAATACTATATTAATTTGGAGAACTTTTTTATCTGAAAAATTATTCCTACATAGGCTTTTTTACTTTAACGTTATGCAAAGACAGTCTTAAACTAGAGATATCAAACAACGTTGTTGTTTTTCAAATATTCTATGCCACTATTTGTTGAGAGGCGTTATTTAAAGAAAAGTCAGATTTTTACATTGACACAAAAAAGTTAAAATAAGAAGAAAAAAAAACGATGCCACTAATTTTTAATTATGATGGTTTTATGAAGCTCTCTAAAAGTTATTTAATAAAAGTATACATACTACGCTGTTAAGTTATACAAACATTATGGACATTTGTTTGAACATCTAAACAACGTTCTCCAAGACGAAAATTTTAGAAAAGGTTGGACTTTATATTAATTTACAGAATATATGGCTTCTTTTAATGAATTTTCAATATTACAAATATTTATCAATTTATTTTTTTTTCATTTTTCCCATTAATAACATTTATTAAAAAATATAAAAATACGATGCACATTATATTCTATTTTCGAATAATATATATCTTTTATGTTTCGATTTTTATTTATCGTTAATGAAATTATTCACATATTAGTAGAAAACAAAATTGTTTTCCAAATTTCTCCAGAAATAGTGAACTTTTATATTGTTATAATAATAATCAAAATAATACTGTAAAATTTAAATGGACCTGGTAGTATGTTTTAGAATGTGTTTTAAATTTTAATTAGACGAATATAAGAATATTTGTACTAATTACGTATAAAAGATACTCTCAACGGAATTGTTCTTTAACTTGTTAACACCATAAAGGTATATAATATAAATTATGGAATCTAGTAATTGGCTTAGAATGTTTGTAGTAATATTAATTTTTACAGCAATTACCAATTTAATTGTATAAGATGTCATAAATATTTTAAACACATCTCTATTTTATCTACCAAATAACAGAAATTAAATAAAAACTAACAATTTTCTATAAATTACTCTTCTTAAAATATTCATAGAAGGTATTTTACTTGAAATGTGATTGAAAAGTATTATTTCGAAGATATCTTTTGTGTTTACTTCGGATGAATATTGACTGGAATAGAAGTTAAGTTAGAATACATACAAAAGTATTAATAGAGTTATTAATTATAGTTTAAGAAAAAGTAATAATAAATAAAAGTAAAATCAATTACATGCAGGTATTAACTGAAGAATATTCAAAATTATATTCACTATTGTATATTTTTACATATTTATTGAAATATGTAATAGCGAGTTTTATACTTACCTGGATAATGGTATATATGAACATCTGATTTGGGTGGTCTGGGTGTTCTTTTGACTGTAGCATATTGCGGTTCATCTTGAAGCTGAATATTTAAAATAATGTGAATAAAATAGTTAAAATAATCACACATTCAAAACAAAATTCCCTATTTACAAAAAATATTTAGTTATATCGATTATTTTCACATTTGATGAAGGTTTTAAAATAGAGAAATTTCCTCTAATTAGAAAAATAAGTACTTTAGATATGCGGAAAAATTGCATTTAAGAAATTTCAGTAATAAATCCCTAAAAATATTATCATTTATTTGCACCTTTGCACTATGAACATTTCAATCGGTTAAAAAATCAGTATTTTAATCTTAATTCTTTTTTTTTTGTTAAATATTGTATTTTAACAAAAAACATTCTTAAATAAAAAAATATATTTTCTTTATATATTAATAGACACATTGATGAAAAAAATGGCTCAAAATTAACTTTTACAGTGTTAAAAAAATACACAACTTTTAAAACAGATTATCAAGTAAATAATATTTTTGATTTTTTTAAAAATAAAAAAATAATTTTTTTAGAGTGATAAAATAATTTTAGCAATTTCAATTGTGAAGTCTCTAAACTCATTATTTTCAATTCGCAAATATTAAATGTTCAGACAAAATATGTTGCACGTACAATTACTTTTTAATATTAGTTATGGTTCTACTTGGTTGCTTCTGAGCAACATGTTGATAGGCGGTTTAGTGGTAAAAATCTCTAATACGATTTGAGGGATACGAGGCAAGCCACTTGTACGCAGCATATTTCGCTTGTAAAATGGGTGTCTTATATTTTATAGAAATGCATGATAATATTAAGATTTACATTTCTTAAAATATAGTTTTTTTCCCATTTGCAATAATAATAAGAATACATTCATACATTATCAGTAATACTATTTCGAACGGTAAAATAAGTTTATACCTTTCTTTGAAATGGATAATCTTTATATTTGATTTCTACCAGAAAATTATAATCTGAAAGTACAACCAAGATTGCACGGTTCTATTTGGACTACTAATTCCCTTGGAGAAAATACTCTTTTTAACCGTGATAATAGTTTAAAAACCGTTTTCCGTAGAGATGGTTTTCGGTTTTATGCAAATGCAACTTTCGTTTAAGTACCAGTCGTTGAGTAGGCGAAAAAATGGTTAAGTGATCGTAAACTGAAATCTTTGTGCTGGCAACTGGTGGTCGCACATCGTAAGATTAAATATAGAAGAAGGATCCACAGAATAGTAGAAGACGTCCACTTTACGACTGAACGAAAAGTTAAAGGTTGAATAAAATTAGTTATTCATACATAATGGCTGCTTCTTTCTCGAACCCTCTCACACCCGCGAACCCCGGGTCGCTACAATGTTATATTCAAGAAATTGCCCTTGTTCTACTAGAATTGAACATCTACTACGGTTTTTGAGGCCAACAAAGCTCTGCTCAAAACAAAGAAAAAATTCTCGCTGCCAGAATTAAACTATAGCCGAAAAATTACGACAACAATAACTAGAGTAAGGACAAAACATTTTAAGGCATGAAGATTCTGCCCGATGATTTCAAATCATACGTGGAATGCAAGCACTGCCCAGGCACGCAACTGATCCCGAACATCTTTTCAGCCGCCCTTCCATTGTTGGTGCCCTTTTTAAAACAGACAATGACTGCAGCATGGACATTCTTTACCCACGGTAGTGATTCAAGCCTTTGGCAATATTTGACTATATCTTTATATTTTGTTATTACCACCTTTGCACTTTGTCGTACATTGAAAACAACAACAATTCAAGAAATTAATTTTCCGTCTTTTGAACTTTTTAATTGATTTATTTAAATGTATATACGCCATAAAATCTCGAAAATATGCCCATGCATCTGTAGAGCTCAAAAAATTATCAAACAACTTATTCAGTGCCTGACAGGTCATTTTCAAGAATCTTTGATTACACATATGTCAAAATAAAATTAAAAATCAAAATACGACTCAGGCTTTCTACAAGGTTAACTATCGTTTTTTGTCTAAAAGTCTACATATATGCTTTCAAAAAAAAAAAAATCCTACATTTTAAATACATTTATGGACAAAAAAATTAGAGCTTCAAGAAATAATTGAGGAATCGTAATGAAACTTGACATGAAGGTACATGTCGGGAAGATATGCAAATTATTAGAAATGCAGCATGATTGCGCATTATTTATAGCCAATTGAGGGCGTTTAACGTTGTTCTCCGTGGAGTATAAAAAAGGTAACCAAAGCTTGTTTGAGTGTGCTGAATCGTTTACTAAGTAAGAGGTTAGGTAGACAGGCCATTACGCCATTTTCGAAAATAATATGAGCAGCTGTCAAGATTGAAAGGGGGAGAATCATTGGCATCATGGAAGCTGAGTGGTCAGCTAGGCGAGTAGCCTTCAATTAGGCAGCTCTGATTGTGTTGTGAGAAGGTCTTGGGACCAGTGGATCAGAGAGATGTCATTTACACGAAGACCAGGCTCAGGACGCCCTCGACAGACCCGTCATCGAGAAGACAACCACATCGTAAGAAATGCAAGCATACAGCCAACTGCTTCATTGGCCGCCATCAAGGCACAGGCAGCACCTTTCCTGGGAACATCGTGCCTTCTCGAACCATACGAATGCGCCTGTCGAAGGACATTTGGGATCGCAGCGCCCATTACGTGTGCTGCCCTTGACGCTCACTCATCGACACCTCCGTTTGGAGTGGTGCCGCGCACGAGGAAACTGGACTGCAGCGGAATGGAACCAGGTTATCTTTAGCGACGAATCCAGATTCAATCTCAGCAGTGATGAGAATCGTGTTGGTGTGTGGAGACCCGTGGTGAACGCCTCAATCCTGCCTTTGCTTCACAGCGACACACAGCTCCCACAGCTGGTGTGATGGTGTGGGATACCATTGCCTAAAATACACAGTCACCCCTAGTATTAATCCGTGGCAACATGACAGCCCAGCGTTATGTCCATGACATCCTGCAACAACATGTTATGCCACCATGCAACGGCTCCCAGGAACCATTTTTCAACAAGACAATGCTCGGTCTCACACGGCAAGGGTATCACAAGACTGTCTCCGCACTGTCACTACCCTTCCTTGGCATGCCCGATCCCCAGATTTCTCTCCAATCGAGCATATCTGGGATCATTTCGGAGGGCGAGTTGGGCATCCCACAAGTTGGAACGAACTAGATGCAATGTTACAGCAAATATGGAACGAAATATCTCAAGACATCATACAGAACTTGTATGCCTCAATGCCCGATCGTATCGCATCGTGTAATCGCGCTAGACGGGGTTCAACAGGGTATTAAATCCTCCGTTCTGTTGACTTTTTCTCTGAAATAAATGATCTTTTTTCTTTGATTTTCTAATCATTTACTTATATCAAAGTAGTAATTACGTATGTAAAATTTCGTTTCATTTTGACGATTCCTTCGTGGTTCGCTAATTTTTTTGTCCATGAGTGTATATACATTGAGAAGTGCCTCAAATACATTCCCACCCATATATAAGTACAAAAAAGTCATTTTCTGTCGAGAGAATACATTTTAGAATTTAAAATTATACAGATTTCAACATATAAACCGAAATAATTCGCAAATGCTCGTATCTTTTAGCAACTGGAAAGAGCAATTAGCTGCTTAACAATGACATATTCATTTTTGATTAAGCTTATCAGAAATATATAACCGTGAAAAAAGATGTCCTACAGTTAATAATAATAATTTTCTGTTTAAAAAGGCTATATTGAAGACATTAAGTCTCAGACATCAAAAAGATGCCTACACATATTAATTTATGGGCATGCTCCCCAAGAAATTTTTAAATTGTGTTTCCAAGGCATTATGAATATCAGCCAAATAAAAATCTGGAACTCGTATAAAGTATTTTATGTATGCCATTATTTCAAAATATATTCTTCAAACAAGTAATATAAAAAATTTAATCAATTCCTACTTAGATTAACAAAGAAAAATTTTATTTTAGCTACTTTTTATAAAATAGTTACAATTAATATAAATATGCATATATATATGACAGAATAACAACATTAAGTGGTCATTAATTTTTATTAATTATCATTAAAGTATCTCATTGTCATCCAAAACAATCGTGTATATAAATTTCATTTCAACTGAATACTTTAAAACGCGAGAAAAAAACCTTTTCAAGTTTTGACACAAGTCGCGAAAAGGGTCGCTAAGCCAAAAATGATACCAACGTGGTTGTAGTGCGTGTATTTGTAGTTCTTTAAATAATTAGTTTTTTCAATTAATTTTTATTAATTATTATTATATTATCGTATTAGCATTTAATATAAATTTCAGTTCAACTAAACACTTTAACACGTGAGAAAAAAAACCTTTTCAAGTTTTGACAATTGTGCAAAAGAGTCGCTAAGTTTACCAAAATGATCCAACGGGGTTGTGTGTATTTGTAATTCTTAAATAATTAGTTTTAATCAATTAATTTTTATTAATTATTTTTATATTATTGTATTGTCATCCAAAATAAACCTGTATATAAAATTTCAGCTCAAGTGAGCTCTTTAAAATGTATTTTATTAACGATTAAAAATTCCAACCAGATAAATAAATATATTGTTACGAATTTTGTGTAAATAGTGTATATAATTTGTATTTGGATGTTTAATGCATTTATTTTACTCTATGTTATGTTTATTTCATGTTAAAATTGTACCATTCACAAGCAATGCCGCCCCTTACGTTATAATGGCGATTGAATGAGAACTTGGCGAAATATTGGCGATAGAACCAAGTTGGCATCATTTTTGGTGACTAAGTTGGCGACCAATTTGGCGACTTTGGCGACCTTGTTGGCGAGTTTGGAACCCTCTGGAATCTTCTAGAAAGTAGTAGATCCCTCCACTAGTGTCACGTTCAATGACACGAGCTGTTATTATTTCTGGAAGTTTCTGTCGCGCCTATAAAAAGATGCTCGCCAGGACGGTGAGGGTCTGTATTAAACCAGCGAGTAGTGAGGATTGTTTTGACTAACGATTAGAGCTCGGCAGTGCTTGTATATTATGTTTACTTACGTGCATTTTTAAACACGGATTATTGTGTTTGATTGCTGTTGAAGGTGTGAAGACCTTAGGATATTTACCCTGTGAATATTGCCACTGAATCCTGTATTTAAAGGATTGGATTTTTGATAATAAATTCGCATCGCTCTTAAAGAACTGTTTATTTTCTTTGTGATTGTTTTGCATAAAATCCACGAACCCTCGGATCTACGTAACAATATAAATAAATATTGAGATTGTGAGCTAATAGTAGGAAATGAAAAATAAATCCTTATTTGTAATAGCTTTTACAATTCTCATCGAAGCAAAAAAAACCACCATGGTATCCGTATTAGGTTTAAAGGGAGCTAATTAAATTAGAATGTTCATGAGCCAGTTAACTTAACATGATTGACTTTTTTTAAAAAAAGGTTGATTTCTTTCTAAATATGGGCTTCATACTATATGCAGAATTAAATAGAGTATAGTCACAGCAGTCCTTATGTCCTAAATTTCATTTGAATTTGATCATTAGTGCCAGCAATGTTGAGGAAACATTTCTAATGGCCATATACTGTAATTCTTTCACACAAACGATTCGTATCGTTTCTTAGTACTCAGTGTCGATAATTATGGTTTATATATACAGTAAGACCTCGCTTAACGTGGGGGATACGATCCATCAAAGTAGAGCATAATGCGAAACAGCGCTAAACGAGGCTATCTTTAACATGTAAATAATGGGGTTAGGGGAAAATGGATAGAAAATTGGTTAGGTATTAAATTTAATAATTATGTTTTTTAATAAAAATAAAACCAAACATTTATTTCTTACAAAAATAAAAACAATATAAACGAATATATACATATAAAACAAATAAAATTCTAAGTCAATCAGATCATTCAGTCTATTCTGTGTTTCAAATTTTCTGCCTTTTTATCAAGAAGGCATCTTGTTGAAGTTGCCAAATTCAATGCAGCACTCATTTGAGATGGACGTTCACCAGAATCTAATCTTCTAATCACTTGCATTTTAGTTTCCAGTGAAATGCTTTTTCTGGTTGCTTTCTTTTCTTGTTTTTCATTATCACCCATGATAAAAACTAAAGATCATAATATTTGTCACTGTATTAATCGTTATAGTATTACATAAATTCATACTTACAATAATGTCAGCAAATGTTTCAAATGATACAATCCGTACAGCACCGCACCAAACAAAAAACACAACTACACTGTTTCGGATATGTTATGTAAATATTTTGAAACCTACAATTTCGGGAAATCCCCGGGTTGAAATAAAAGAGCGCTAAACCACACAAAACAGCGCTAAACGGAACAGCGTTAAGTGGGTCTTACTGTATTAGTAGGTATATACGCGAATACCTAATCTTTATGAGTTCCCATTGCAAGATTGGGCCTTGAATATGTTCCAGTTTTTTTTCTGACTGAATTTCATTACTCGTTATTTTTCATAATAATATTACTTAATTTTCTTTATGTCTTATAGAATAAAATAATTATTTATCGTTTGGTGAAAAAAAACATTGAACAACGTGAAGTAGGAATAATTTTTTAATTTTCAAATCTACTAATTTAATATAAGAGAATAATACCTAACATAAATATTTGTTACTTAAGGTATCCGACTACGTTCGAATTTGTTTTCAAAGCGTATAAATGGATAATATTTATATATAGTGTCACTTAGATTAGAAAATGTATATAAAACTATTTTAAGAATAATATTACAAAAAAAAATATTTATGTACAATATTTTGACAAAAAATGAACATAGAATGACCTATTTTCAAAATGTTCTCCTTTTGTGAAAAAATGCTTCTACTATAGTAATATTTTGCCTGTCTATAGCTCAGACCTCTGTACAGAGGCTCAACTAGAATTTTTGAAATATATATCTTAGAAGTGGGTTTATCCATGTTTAACGACAACAGATCGGAGCAATTTTAAGAAAAGACCGCCGATAATTATTTCAATGGTTTGTAACTCTGAAAATATTGTGAATTTTTTTAAAAAAAAATAGTTCAAACTTTCTGGACAAGTCCTTACTTCATATAATCAAAATATTGTTATTTTTGAAGCATTTTTTTTATAAAAGGAGAACATTTTGAAAATAGGTTATTCTAAGTTAATTTTTTGCCCAAATATTGTATTTAAATAAAATATTTTTGTCAAAATATCTTTAAAACAATTTTATGCATGTATTCTAACCTAAGTGACACTAAATATCACGAAAATTATCCATTTATACGCTTTTTTAAAATCACGGTTCCGAACGTAGTCGGATACCTTAATGTAACTCATAACTGCACGTACTTCATGCTACGCTTACCTCTCTTTCTACAGCCTCTAGAGATTTCCTACACGGTCCGTCTGCAATGTGTGTAGTGGCATAGGGTGTCGGGTAATAAATAGGATCGTGAGCCCGACTGACGGGTCTCTGATAGGTCGATTTTTCCATCTCACACATGTGCACGGATTCTCCAGCTTGGGATTTTCTTGACACATATGTCGCACTTGCGGCTGTTAGAAAGGTGAAAAGTCACTGTTAATTTCATTATATGAAGAAACTGAAAATAAAATTAAGATGTTTAGTAATCAATATTAAAAACGATTGATTTGTCGAAACGGCCGCCTCTCACGCCAAGGGTTTTCTCACCAAACCGATAAATACGCAAAATCTGGTAACCCTTCTGAATTTGTTTTCATTGAAGAAGTCGTTTTTTGGCGAAATTTCGCACACGCGCAGTATATTTCTTTTAATTTTCACTGTTTTCATGATATCGCGGCAAGTTAGCGCACATGCGTAATTCGTTTTTTTAAATATTTTAACAGTTTAATTCTCCTACGGTACTTCTCGCGCATGGGCAGAAAGCTTTTATTATTTTGAAAATTAACGATAATTACTAATGCGCTTGCGCAGCTCATTTCTTATTAACGGCTTTAGAAACCTTTCTTTACGCGGCCTTAGGTTCGCTTGCTCCGGAAATTCCGTTAGACCAGATGTTTTCTTTCGATTCATTTTTTCGTTGTGGAATCATTTTCACAGGTAATATTACTCTTTTTCTACGCATAAATTTTCACAGATTGCCACGATTTCCAGCGATGCTATTAGAGAGAATCTGAATGAATGCATGAAAAATTACGATTAATATTGTGAAAGTTTTTTTTTTTTGCCCTGTTGCCTGTGCTTGGAAAGAAAGCTGTTTTAGAATGGTGCATGAAAGAAGGTTTGATTGGATCATCGTATGTATGTCCGAAATGTGGAAAAAGTATGGAATTGAGAGAAAGAACGGGTAAGAAAGTGAATGATGGTTTTTGAATGGTATTGCAGAATTCAGTCGAGTGTGAAAGAAGATATCCATCATGTGTTTCGGAGTGTGAGGAAAGGGTTTTGGTTTGAATCGAGTAATATGGATATGTGCACGTTTTGTCAGTGATGCAAAAATAAAAATGTTTTGAAAGGTGCTCTCAGAAATATGCAGTCGCACACTGGTATAATTTCAGTAGGGAACTCATCGTCATCATAAATGTCAGAAAAAGCAGCATTTTTTAAAGGTAAGTGAAATTATTTCCATTTTTAAATGCATAATTTTTGCAGCGATTTTCAGTTTCAAAACTTTAAAATGCTATTTTTTAATGATTTTCTGCGCCATCTTGAATTTCGCTCTCCGGCGTTGCGTGTTGTGATAGGGTTGCTACTCCAAAACACAACACGAAAAAACGCGCCAAATTGGCGATTTTTCAAAATTTGGCGGAAAAGGCTGCCGATTCGACAATTTCACCTTAAAAACTAATTAAAAATTCTAGATAAATTTATTGCAATAAGTTCTTCAGTATTGACTAAAAAAAAAATAAAAGATAAAATTAGAAAAAAAAAAATTCCTTTAAAATCGATAGCTTTGAATAAGTAAACTTTTAAATGTTTTCATCGTTCTTTTTAGTTATTTTGTTTTTCTTAGGAAACATAGTTAGAGGCAGAGAAAAACAATTTAATTATTTCAAATAAGAGGCCACGTCATAAGTAATACAGTTTCTTTTTTCTATTGCATGAACTAAAAGTCAGAACGAAGGGGAAAAACTTTCCATAAGAACACAGATATGCATACACTCGTGCATATGTAATAACATACCGGCTGATTCAAAATTAGTGTGACCAATTTTAAAAACTTTTAACTATGAATGGTTAATTTTTAGCGCTTTGCTGCCAGTTATATTTTAAAGATGAAACATTTAAATTACCATTCTAACTATTTTTAATGGGAGTAAATTAGGCCTCCGAAATTAGATCCTTAAGCCCGAAAAGAATTTTTAAGGCTTTTGAAGGATGTTTGTTCAAATGTTGTTATATATAAAGCATTGGAAAATCAGAAAAGACATTTTGTTAATGGATTATTACCGAAACATGGAAAATAAATAAAATAGCAGTTGGAATAAATTTAAGTAAATGAAAAATTTACTGCGAAACTATTTAATTACATAAACATGAAATTTTACCCGTTTGTGATGTTTCTGTTGGATTTCGTTTTCTTACAATGAGGCATACTAGTACGAGTACAGCTACAACCACCACCAGAGACAATGATACCGGCAGTACAACTTCAAGCTCCAAATAGAAAGGTACCGCCTCTCCGCTGACCAATACTGCGTCCGGCAATGCTCCTGAAAAAAAAATTTTTTATTTGATCTTTATATAATGCTTGTTACTTATTAATTAATTAGCATCATATCTTAATTTTCTTTAGTTTTTAATTTGATTCGGTTTCAAGAGAAATTTAAAACAATTTAAGAGTATCATTTTTTGAAGACAATGCATTTATTAAAGTTATTAAGATTAGAAAGGTTGAATATAAGATATAAGCTTCGAAATTTTTATTTTTATCCATTTAAAACCCATTGAGTAATACGCGCGCGCGCGATTTGTTTTATTTTTACAATTGATTACAGTGGAAAATTTTCTTTTTGGCGAATTTTCCTATAGGGAGTAATTTTTTCAGTACATATTTGGCGCTGTAAAATTTAGTTTCAAGTTAAATATCTTTTCTCAGTAAAAAAATGAAAATTCCAAGTCTGTTATTTAAAATTTATATCATACTGATAAGGATTTAAAATGTTTATAGGCCAAGGGTTTTGAAACAATGAGGATCTTTTGTGACATAGTAAAGAAGAATATAGTAATGCTTTCAAAGCAATGCTAACTTCTTAAGGTCTTAAGCTTCAGCATTATTAATTAGTAGTAATGATCAGAAAATTCAGTACTCATGCCGGCAACCGTTTTCCTCAAATTAAAAGACACCAGATTAAAAAATTGTCGCCAAATACTGTCATCTTCATTATTATTGTGTTCAAGCATGTGCCTGACTTTTTTCCACTATTGGCTACATATCATGACACCTGGTGACGTTTTTTCATTTGAAGAAATTCTTGAACGGTATTAAAACGCAAGTACAGAGAATTCCATTTGAAAAATAGAATTTTTTAAAAAAAATATATAATTATTTTTAATTAAAATTTTTTAAAAAATAAGTGAGGTCAGTCAATTCATTACTATTAGAGAAATTTAGTAAGTTTGACGAAAACACGTTCATGATAATCATTTCTCAATATTTTGCAATTAAAAAACTTATGCTTTATCACACATACTACATACTAATTTTTAAAAATTTATATGTTATTTAATAGTGATCTAAAATTATGTATAAGCAAGTCAACATCATTAATTTTTTTCTTATTTATGTTAGATAAAACGAAATTTTAATATATGCTTGTTAATATAGATTATTTAATTTCTTATAACTTTTAATAATACAAAACATTTTGGAAATTTTTTTAAAAAAAAATGCTCTTAAAAGAACCCCTAACTCTTAATTGGAATTTTTTATTAAATTATATATTTTTGGATATAAATTTATCTCATACCATTCATCATGTTTACATTTATCTGAAAGAATATGTATATTGCAATGGCTTGCCATTTCACTGGTTTTTTTTCTCTCACTATTGTTGCATGTTTCATTAAAATAACCAATTGAACATTCATCGAGAATTTATTTTTTGCGAAAATCTTTAATACTCTCATTTTATTTATTATGAGTACTCAAACACTAGATACCTAACAGACAGCTATAGCTTCAAATTCTAAGACGATTCTCGAGCTGTGGATTTGTTGTTCTTCACAAATCCTATTTCACAAAGCAGTTGTGGAATTAATTACTAGTTAGAAAGTAACAGCAAACGATTCTCCTTAAGTATATGCATTTTAATTATATATTTCCTATTTGGTAATAATGTATTATACAAATAACGAATTCTTACATTAGCATAAACACAGTCATGCATGTATCTAAAAATATAAAATCATATTTCTATGCCATTGAATTGTAATAATTCCAAGTACTTTGGATTTTTTCGATGAGCCATTTTAAATCCATGAACGTAATTGGAATTTTATGAGATTTACTCTTTTCCTGTAAGATATAGATTAGAATATGTGTTTTAAGGCTATCATGAGAATAAAAAAGTAAAATATAAAAATGTATGTAATACAAATATATTTTCCTCCATTTTTTGAAAATATGTTTATGCCAATTTACAAATTCATTTGTAGGTTTTAAAGGCAGGGAAAATATATAAAAATATTTCTCCAAAAATCAGAAAATAGATCTAATTCCACAGAAAAATTAAATATTGGATGAATTTTATTATATTGTAATCACATTCACTGAGACCAAGAATCCAAGAGAAAAATTGAAATTCCACAGAATTAATATTACCTTCACGAATTAAAAATAGCCTGTAAATGAAAGTTAAATTTTTTAACTATTTTACTATCACATATTTTTGAAGTAGTTATTTATTAAATTTCTACTTTAGCTCACACTCTCTATATATTTATTTATCTTGGCGGAATTTTCAATCATTAATAGAATATATTTTAAAATTTTCAATTGAGCTGAAATTTTATACTCATGATTATTTTGGATGACAATACAGTAATTTAATTATAACTAATAAAAATTCATTGATTAAAACTAATTATTCAAAGAATTACAAATACAGCCACGTTGGCATAATTTTTGGCTACTTAGCGACCCTTTTGGCGACTGATGTCAAAACTTGAAAATGTTTTTCTCACATTTTAAAGCTCTCATTTGAGCTGAAATTTTCTATACTTTATTGTTTTGGGTAAAAATACGATAATTTAAGTGTAATTAATTAAAATTAGTTGACTGAAACCAATCATTTAAAGAATACAGATGCAGCTACGTTGGTTTCATTTTTAGTGACGTAAGTCAAAACTTTTAAAATATTTTAATTAAGCTGAAAGAATACGTATCGGAGAGAAATTATATTTCTATGGAATAAGAAGAAAAAATAGCAAGTGTCGCGTGAGAACCAGCGACATACGTAAAAGTGGGGTTCAAACTCCTTCATCTTCTATAGATCAAGACACGTTTAACACTTACTGCAAAGATTACGCCTGAGCGTTTTCATCTTTGTATTTTTAAAACGTACTCCCCCCCCCCCACGAAAGTAATTTATGTATGAGAGCTCATGTTCTGATTGGAGTTAAATAAAGAAAAAAAAATTAGGAATGGTTTTATTAAAATCCTGGCTGAATCATCTGGGAATCTATTTCAATTCCTTCTCTCTATTAACTCAATACTCTCTATATATTTATTTATTTATCTTTGTGGAATTTTCAATCGTTAATAAAATACATTTTAAAGCTCTCAGTTGAGCTGAAATTTTATATCCATGATTATTTTGGATGGCAATACAATAATTTAATTATAAGTAAAAAAAACTAATTGATTAAAACTAATTATTTAAAGAATTACAAATACAGCCACGTTGACCACGGCGACCATTTTGAGACTTGTGTCAAAACTTGAAAATGTTTTTTTCTCACGTTTTAAAGCATGCAGTTGAACTGAAATTTTATATACACGGATTGTTCTGGATGACAATATGATACTTAAATGGTATTTAATAAAAATTAATTTCCACTTAATGTTGTGATTCTGTCATATGTATATATATATATGAATATTAATTGTAACTTTTTAATAAAAAGTAGCTAAAATAAAATTTTCTTTCTTGATCTAAGTAGGAATTGACTTAATTTTTTTTTTATATTACTTGTTTTTAACTTTATTTGTTAACCTGCGGTCACTCGCACCTGTTTTTGCTACCGTCGTTACTCGCGGAGTGTAGAGAACACCCTAAACTTTTAACACGTATATTTAATTATGAAAATAAAATTAAGTCATTATGATACATATTTATAAAGTACAAGATGTTTTTTGCGTTATACAAATACAATTATTAAATTGATTGCATACAAATGAGACTAACATTAACTTAAAATAAACATACAAAATTTTCACACATTTTAAAACACATAATTTTATATTTTTTAACCAGTATAAGACGTATGTACCAGTAATAAATATACTTTATAATTAACGAGATAATGATAGTAGAAAATATATAGAAAAATAATATTTTAATCATTTTCCAAACATTCAGAGCAGACTGTATACAAATGCTCAACTTCTCGCGGGAGTTCTCAGCCCCCCAGATAAACTTTTGAAGGTTCGTTACATTCCAATCGTTTGAGAAAGAGGGATTGCATAAGGCCTGAAGGTTCAATGACCTAAAATGTGCAGCTACAGAAAAAAAAATAGGGGTTCTGCGCATTCTTTTTAGAATCCTGGGAGGATTTTCTTGTTGCTGGGGTGTACAGAAAACCCCGCGCGAGTGATCGCGGGTTAAATATTCTTATACACTTAGAATGATTTTTTGTAATTGTTTATTTTTTAACAGAAAGTTGCCAACGTTAATATTTTCATCAATACAAGAACGTTTGTATCTGAATCAATATTAAAGTTTTTTTATCCAGTTTGAATTTTAAGTACTATATAAATATTTGAAGTTCTTACACATGAGTATAACTTTGGTTATTCTGAAATTCTGCATTCGATTAACAAAAGTATAAAAATAGTAAACAGTTTATTTCTCTTTTACCTTTAACCGCTGCTCCAGTGGTAAAAATATATTCCGCTTCTGTAGGTCCAGCTTCATTGTGGGATGTCAATTGCAGTTGGTACCATGTGCTCGGAGACAGACTGGAAATCGTTATACTTTTCCTGTTCGAGGACACTCTATCGGCAAACAAGATCCAATTCTTCTGTCTCTGTTGCTTGTATTTGATTTCGAAGTGAGTGATTGGACAGCCACCAGATTTCCACGAATTTAATTGGATAGTGACGGATGTGTCGTTCACTGTCAGTAAGTCTTCTTTTTCAGGAGCAATAGGAGCTAGAGGAGGAAAGAGAAATCAAAGTAAAATGGCTTCTTTATCTCGAGTTTGATGGCTCAGAAGACGTAAAAGTTTGGTAAAAGCCAAACTCTTATGCTACTTGATCTTATCCTCTGTTGTTTCTTGTAGGTTAAAATAAATAATAAAAGTTTAATGTTATCGTATCAGTATTTGTAATTTTGTTTTATAATCTAAGAGAATAATAAATATGATAGGGTAATGGCGATTTAATGGTGATTAAATAAATTTCTTTTTTTATCAAGCCTGGTGAGTTATTTTTGACTTGGTCCTTTTTCAGAAATTTATCTTATGCCTAAAAATATGATGAAAAACTTTTAGTTAAAACATTTTTGGAATGCTCTATATTTATATATTAACAGATAAAACCCCTATCCTAAAAAAACCCAACATTGCCAATAAATGTTCCTAGAATTTTGCCTAGAGCATTTAATTAACGAAATACATAAAGATCTTAACTGTCTCGCTCTTAACTGTTCTAAATACGAATTCTAACTGAGGCTTGAGGATTTAGTATAATGAATGTTGTGATTCTAAGTAAAAATGTGTTCATGAAAATACCTGGCCTACATCACTTTACATACCTTAACCACTTCCGTTACATATTTTTTTGAAAAAAGTTGCGAAAAATCGTCACATTTTTTTATTTTATTCTGAAATACAAGGAAACGAAACAAAACAAAATATGTTGGTTATAAACTGAATTTTTAATTTTTACACATGTAAAAGCATTTAGTTTTAATATTAGTTTACTATCTCGAGTTATCTCGGGCAAATGAAAAAAAAGTTAAATATTAGTCTCTGTATGATAGTTTTTGAAACAAAGGACAACAAAAAGTGTTACCTGACATTCTATACACTGGTATCTGGAAAATGCCCTAAGGCTAACCTGAGGGGTGAAGAACTAATGCTGGATCTTCTTGATGTAACAAAAAACTCGTCACGATAATTTTCTGAAGTTATTTTTTTAACCAGTTCCATTCTAAATTGTTTATGTGATCGTGAACCTCTTGATTTAATGTACAAAATGTAGACTACATACAGAAGAATCACTTCGACTGTTTTCAATGTCCACCTCTTCATAATCACTATCTGAAAAATCATCGCTTTCGCCATCTTGCATCATCGCCATTACTTTACTTTTTTTTCAACAGAACTGTTCTTCTTTATACATTACTAATCCAACGTATACTATACAATAGGAAAAACACGGGACCTGTCCCACCAAAAGATCCGCGAAACAACAAAATTTTGCAAACTGCCAATGAAAACTGAATATTTAGTTTCGTTTCCTCCAGGTCGAGTAAAACCACGATAAAACAAATCGTACTGACAAATTCCACTTTGCCCGAGTTTTCTCGGGATGGTAATTAACTGCAACATATACGAACACGAGATAACTCGGGATAATCAGACAAGCGGTTAATTACTCATACTACCAGTGCTCGGACTGGTGATACCAACTGATTATTCAGTTGCATGACTGCGGAATTTTTAGGTTAAAAATTAAGTTCTGATTCGTCTTCGGGTAGATAAGTTACTCTATCCTGTATATGGAAATATTGGGATGTGGAAATAACGATGGCTGAATTTGTCATGGTACGAGAGGAAGCATTGCTATTGGCTATTGGGAATGAGTACAGCAGTTGCGTCTGCAGGTGAGGCAACTGTTGAAAAAGTTGAAATTTCTTCTTGTGGGAGTGCTGGGAAACCACTCTTTGATTGGTTGCATGTGGGTGAGGATAATCTCTGGGATACTACCTGATGTAACATAGATATTGCTATATATATGGTGTGTCAAGTGTTTCCTGATCCCCCATGCACGGGAGTTTTTTTTTGTTGTGTTATCCCTGTTGTAGGAGGGAATGTCCTCCAACGTCTGTGTCTGTATGTTTTTTAATTATGTCTTCATCCTGCAACAAAACCTTTAACAGCCTGCTTAAGGTAAGATTATTTTGATTATTTTTTTATTATTAATATTGATTTGTTAAAGCAAATGTATAAGAATTGTAACACCATCGTACTTCGAAGGTAAAATGGGCAAAGATGATGTGCGCTATTACGAGCTAAATTATTACTCAGATACATAACATAATGCTGGAAATCAGAAAATGAGCATTAAGAAAGAATTACTTCACCATCGTTCAAAACCATAAGTTTAGTTCAAAGAGCACAACATGTATGTAATCAAAAATTGTACACATCCGCCATTGCTACGACCTATCATATCCTCTTAGAATTCGTATCCAGAATCTCTAACCTTTGTTTTGAGAAAGCAAGGGGACACAGAAGACAATTCATTGGTTCATTTATCCATAAGCTAAATTGAAATCCAACAGTTAAATTTCTGGTGAAATTTTACAGCAGTCATAATCTTATATGGGATAGGTTTAACTTATGATATCTTCAAAAATAGCTTGAACATTTAAACGTACCTTTTATTTGGATGCAGTTGCTCAAAAACTAATTGGTTTATGGGAGGTTTTGTACCCGAATCTCTCAGTAGAGAGCTATACTTAAATTAATATATAGGAATTTCTGTAAAATGAATATGTATTGAAGGTATTAAAACAAAAGAGATGTACAGGAGCACAAATTATTGTTTTACCTCTTCCACTTGTTCTTCCTGTAATAATTTCGCTCTTTTCTCCATTTCCATCAATGGCTGTAATGTAGAAATCATATCGCATTCCGCACTGTAGGTTACCAATGGTGTAGGTGTTAAGTTCTCCGAATATCTCTTCGGATTTCCAAGAACCGTATTCCTTCTTGTAGGAAATGATGTATCCTGAAAAAAAGAAATTAGAATTTAGAGTGCCGCAGTGATTATTTTGATTCAATTTTAATTTTAGTAACTGCTTTATAAAGTTTGAGTTTTTCTGTCCTGTTGATTCTATGTTATATCTGGCAGAGATCGTTGATCACTTTTTGAACCGATGTGCCCTCAATCATCGGTGGGATACTTCAAGTGAATTTAAATAGGAGTTCAAATTGTGTTTTAGATTTAGGAAAAATTAATTTTACGGAAATTATTCATTTTTAATTTGCACATTTTAAAGGTTTTTTTATTGTTAGTATGATAAATTAAAGTACTTATCTTATATTGAGAGTCAATACAGTCATTTAGTTAAATAATAATGATAATAATAAAAGCTATTTTAGTTCTTATTTCCTTTCTTAGATAATTTCCAACATACAAAGCCTTTATAACAATTTGGAAACAATAAAGGAATTTTAGATTGAAAGCATACTTAACGCACAAAATTTGTTCATACAAATTTGATGTACATTAATACTTTAAAAAAATTATCTTTTTGAGAAAGTTGTTGACATTAGCATTCGGAGATTATTTGAACTGTTATCTGCTCGTCCATGGGTTTATTCAGATGTGTTGTACAGGGAAACTTCTTAACTTTTTGTGAGGTCTTCGTGATTTCGGCAAAGTTCCCCATCACCTGCTTTTATCCAAAATAGTTGCTGATTATTTTTATTATTTGGGGGTGTTTGGGTCATGAGAAAAAATGGGGGAACTAAAGAACGGAATATGTAGGAAATAAACAAAAATACTGTGTAAAAAAATAAAATAATAATACTAATAAAAAACTACCAATCATTTTATTAATTTATAAAAAATTTTAACAGGGAAAATGCAACAAATGTTTGTTTTAGAACTTTTCCCCTCTGTAGCCTCCTCAGAAGTTATTTAAGGGTTAAATACTGCTTTCCCTTCTCTAAATGAAATTCATGATCATAACATTTGCCAAACAATAATAAAAATAGGTGTCCAACTTTGTAAATATCTATAATATTTAAATTTAATATTGATCTTCCGTTGTATTTTCATATACATTTGCAAACTACTACAAATACAAGCTGTTTTTCATGACAAACTGTCGTGCTGCCATCTATCAGGTAAAAGAGGCACTACTAAGAGACAAATTAAATCACAAGCTATAATTTACAGAAACTAAACACGTGTGACATTTTCATTCGAAATAAGTAATCTTAATAATAAATGTATTTAGGAAATTTTTCCTGCTTATAAATATAAATTAGTATCATAAATAAGGTTTTCATGTATCACATTCAAATAGAATTGCGCATTGATTCTAATAGTTATTAAGTGTTATTCTCAAATTAGATGTGGATTTTTTTTAGATGTAGTATTCAGTTTTGTGTTGAGATAGGAATGCTAATATAATTTGATCACATAACTGGTGAATCTAATATTAAATGAGACTGGTAATTAAAACAAATTGAATTGAATTTTATTTTTTAAATTTGAAACACAGTAGCAAAAATTGTTTCATTATTTTAAAATTTTATGCATATATTATTTATTTTTTGTTACAATTTCTGCTCATTTATAAATTGGAAAAACAAAACAAAACAATGATACTGTAATGATCACTCAGTATATAGCAACACACAAGATATCTCAAAATCAAACTGAAATTTTTCTATCGATTAAGAACTTTTTTCTGACGCATTTAAGTTTTCTCAACTCAACTTTCTTAGATGATACTACATTCAATTTTATAGTTATTACAAATAGATTCATATGTGCAAGCAAGCCTCGTGCATCAGTAAATATAAAAAAGGTTTATAAATTATGAAATCATCTGAATTTGTTTGTGGTGCCATCTAGTGATTTCAATCTCAATGAGAGACTTACTTCGATCATATCTTTATTAATCTTGCCATAATTTATTTAAGTTAACAATTGCTTGAATAACTTCATTTTAAATGAGGTTGAATAGTTTTATAAACTTAATAATAATATTTTAATAATGTTGTTAACTATTCGATGAAATCTCTTTCTTCCTTTTAAAATGTTCAAATTTCTGAAATAATTACTTGTATTTATAGACACAGCGAAATTTTTCTAAGTGATGTCTCAATTTATTCCTACGACATATTTTTTTGGCACGCTAGTTTATCATTATCTTTATTCAGACTTATAAGATTCAGTTATTTTTACCGCTGCCCAAACACATAAAAAATCTATAAGTAAGAATCTTTAATAATAATCTCCTTTAAGAATTTGACACATGTAAAATTGAATTTATGAAATTAAAGCTGTATTCTTATTATTACTACATTTTTGTAAGGAAATAAGAAAAAAAGTAAAATCAATACAGAAAATAGTTTGAAAGGACGTACACGCTGAAGAAAAAAATGAGTGCATTTATTATTATTAAATTTTTCTAAAATAACCACGTAAATGTATACCAATAAAATAACACCTATGATGTGGAAATTTTTTTTGGACATTAAATGAGTTACTATTCTAAAATATAGGGTGTTTTCAAATTGGGTGAAAATAATTATTTATTGGATGTAGGTTACAGGAAAAAAAAAAAAGCAGATATTGTTGAAAGATAAAGAAATAGTCCAACTGTTTCATTACCACAATGTTTGATGTATCTTCCTTTCGCTACTACGCAAATATCTCATCGGTAAATCAGTTTTTGCCACAGATTTGTCAACATGTTTTTGTCGATCATATTAACTGCAGTGGAGATTCTTGATTTGAATTCAGGAATGGATGCAGGAAATGACGGAGCGTACTCTTGATCCTTTACAAAACCCCATACACTGAAATCCAGTAGTGATCATGGAAGCCATTGAATAATACCTCCACGATCAATCCAACACAGGTTCCTCAACTCAGTAAGATGTAACGTCACTGTGGTAGTGACAATGCATGCCACACACCCTGTTGAAAAATGTAAGCTCCTGGCATTTGATCCAAATATGGACAATGTTTTCTATCTATTTGGCTCTTTTTCTGACTGTTTTGGTAGGCCTTAAGGGGATTGTGGAAATTCAAAATGTCAAATTTTGGTCAAAATTGGGTTTTTTTGTTTTTTTATACTAATAATATTCTTCATAATTCATAGAATAATTCTGTCAAAGGATTTTGTCTCATTTTAATTTATAATTACTGAATTATTATTTTTTTTATTTTACTCAAAAAAATGTTTAAAATGCACTTTTATTAGTTTGTAAATTTTCCCTTTTCATTGTTACGTAAAATGCTCCTTGCGTTTCAAATTATATCATTTCCCTTTGAAATTTCCACAAGTTATGAAAGATGATATAATTCACAAATTTGTACATTAGTTTTCTAAAGAATATAACGGATCATATTTTCGGTTGTTTCAAATACCTTGAATGTGTGATAATTGCTGAAATATTTCATATAATATAAAAAATTTATCTTTTTTTCATCAAATTTTATTTAATTTAATTTTGAACATATTTTTAATTTGTAATGGTCCTGGCCATTAGGACATGCACGTATATAATAACTAGCTACCTGCCTAACGGGAATCTTTTGAACTACACCTATCCACAACACATATCATGTGATCTGAACTTTCATTTCCAGTTCAGTATATAAACCGAGGTTTCTGGAAATTCTGTATTTGCTTTTTTTTCATTTGTTCCGCGTCTTGTAACCTGCTGCAGCTCTTGTTTGTCTCTGCTTCTGTGTGTGTGTACTCTCCATATGTGTTTTGTGTTTAAGATGTGTATGCTTGTGTACCTCAGGATGTGCAATAAACCGGATTTAAGCAGCCTCAAGGCTGCCTCGTCAATATCATCACTAAGTAACTTCAATCATCTAAAATAATCATCATCGTTAAAATCGTATTCACACTTGCCAAATTATGATATTCATCTTACCACCCACAAAGATTATTATTATTATATTATATACGGTTATATTTCTAATAGTTCTCAGTGAAATTACAATATGTATTAATTATTATTGACACACAATATGTTTTAATATTAGTATTTTTAATTAGTTATACAATTATTCAATAGATGGTTCCACATGTTTAATAAATTAATAATATATATATTTTTAAATATTCTTGTAATCCTTTATTTTGTATACAATTTTATATCAATATTTATGGTTTTTAAATGTATATATAAATACTTTATATTATTCTATCATAATACTAACTTTGCTTTTATGCGGTACTGCTTTTACTCTTGTTCTATATGGAGGGAAACATAACATGTTGCTATATTGACGAAGTAAGCTATCTACTTTATTGCATTGACTTTAATTATATACTAATAAATATTAGCAGGCTATAATTTTATCGTTATATTTTAATGGTATAGTGAATTTTATTTGTAATATTTTAAATTTCTCGTAATATTGTTCTTTCCTTTACCTTTGGCTCAGTGTATAGGCAAATTGCAAGTAAAGGTTAGCTAGCCCTAAAACTTGATTAAGGGCCGAGGGCAACCTAGTGGTTAGAGCATCGGACTCCAGACTGAAAGGCCTGGGTTCGATGCCCGATGCCACCGAGTACATACGGAGTACGTGCTCGTTAAATCAGTGGGTCCAAAAGTCTTGTGGGCTGAATCACGAGTGCAGGGACTGGAGAATATTTCCATCCCCTTCAGTTCCATGCCAAAATTGTGGAGGTGGAGATAGGTGGTGTCGCCATCTATTGTCCATTCGGGGAATTTCACCGAGCTAATTTCTACTGCCACCTGTATGGTGCTCAAGGCCTAGGCCAACGACATGCGTTTTTCTAACCCCTTGCCACGATGAATTTCGTGGTCCTTGTTCTGACTTCGTCAGACAGGTGGCATTATTCACAGCACACTTGTTTAAACCTGAAATCTTGGTTCCTAAGGTCAGGAGTTTGTTATTGTACTACTGTGGCTAATATTTCCTATCTTGACTAGTTATACTTATGTTTTTACAGCTATTTGTATATATATATATATGTAAGAAAGTTAAATTCATTGGCCACCACTTTATTGTACTTAATTCTTTTAAATATTTCTATTCAAATGAATAGAAAGCATAGATAAAAAAAAGTTTGCTTGAGTCATTTTCTTTAAGAGCGGAACATTAATAAAAAATATGAATAGCCTTTTTTTCTAGGGAAAAATATAATGGCTGTTCTTTTTCTATACTTTAACCTAACACACTATAAGAAAGGGAGGCTTAATATTTTATCATTCTTATTACTTGAGGATTGTAGAGATTCCCTCAAGGGCTTTTATTAAAAGCTTACAATGTCTCAGGAGGAGCTTACACAAGAATATTCTGTTGAGACAGATTTAAACTATCTCAAGGGTCGTATTCGAGTAAGGATTCGGTTAAGAAAAGATACAGTATCCACAGCTTGCATTAAATTTTATTTCTATTATATTTTTGATACTTTAAAAAACAAAAGTAGTTATTCTTAGACGGGTTTTTAAATCGACATTGAATTCCCTGTATTTGATAAAATAAGCAATAAATTTTGAATAATAATTTTAAGTAATGTTTTTTGTTATAATAATGATAAACAAGTAGTATAAAAAAATTTTAAGTCAATTCCTACTTAGATCAACAAAGAAAAATTTTATTTTAGCTACTTTTTATTAAACAGTTACAATTAATATAAATATGTATATACATGGGACAGACTCACAACATTATGTAGTCATTACTTTTTATTAATTATCATTTCAAGTATCTGCATTGTCATCCAAAACAATCGTGTATATAAATTTCAGTTCAACTGAATACTTTAACACGTGAGAAAAAAACCTTTTCAAGTTTTGACACAAGTGGCCAAAAAGGATGCCAACGTAGTTGTGAGTATTTGTAATAAGTAGTTTTAATCAATTAATTTTTATTAATTAATATTATATTATTGTATTGTCATCCAATATAAATTTCAGTCCAACTGAACAGTTTAACACGTGAAAAAAACCCTTTTCAAGTTTTGACACAAGTTGCCAAAAGAGTTGCTAAGTCACCAAAAATGATGCCAACGTGGTTGTAATTGAAATTATTAGTTTTAATCAATTAATTTTATTAATTATTTTTATATTATCGTATTGTCATCCAAAATAAACCTGTATATAAAATTTCGCCTTAAAATGTATTTTATTTACGATTGAAATTCCACCAAGATAAATAAATAAATATATAGAGATTATGAGCTAATAGAAGGAATTGAAAAACAATATTCAGTTTTAATTTATGAGCTTAAAATTATGTTTTAAAAACATTGTTTAAATTTATTTTATCTCTGGCCTCAGTTAGAAAACTTTGTGACTGCACCATGACTTTGTTGTAGAGTGACGCACCTTTATATTGCACTGAGGATTAACTGCTAATTGAAAAGCTTAAATCTAATTTCGATTGATCGAAACACATGTTCTGACGCCGTAAGATATTTCTAAGGAGATACGTGAATAAAATTATTGTAGTTATTACGAAATATCTAATTAAGGGAAACACTCCTCATCATCGTTGGCTCAATAACCCTGTGCGATTCGTGGCCTTCTTCAGAAAATTTTTCAAGCATTTCTCCCTTGTCGCCAGTTCCTGCCAGTTTCGTACACTTAAGGTCTTAAAATCAGTGTTGATGGAGTCTAGTTATTGAAGTCTTTGTCACAGCCTATGGTTCTTCTAACCATAGGTTTATGTTCGAAGATCTTATATCTTGGGCTAGTAGTATACAAGCGGCAAATTTTATTCTAATTAATTTGATGAATTTTAGCACATATTTATAAATACGTTGTTAATATACGTCTTTATAAATTTTGTAAATTCCTGCATTTGTTCGTCTTATATAAGAAACATCCTCTTTAATTCCACTAAATTAATATACATTGTGACAGGCTCATGCGTTTTTTCATTAACATTTTGGGTTCTTTGGGGCCAGAATGAATAGCAACTCTTTTCCAACCAACCCAAGAAGTAAAGCGTGAAGGAAAGATGCAAATTAGGAAGCTTTTAACCCTCTAAGCGGTCTGCACGTAAAGTCTTGCCGTTCTGGAGATGCTTCGAAAATGCACCGCACGCATTTTTTTTTGCCGTCAGGTGGGGTTCTCAAAAGCGGTTGAGCTGTATTTTTAAGAATGCGGCTCGGCCGCTTTTGGGAATCTTGCTTGAAGGCAGAAAAAGCATCTCTGGAATAACGGAATTTTACGTGCAGACCGCTTGGAGGGTTAAAGAACAGAAGCTTAGAGTAAGCTGGGTGGCATTTGGGGAATGTTATGTTAGTGCGTGTGGCAAGTGTGAAGAGTATTTCGTGACGTTAGGTGACAGTCAAGAGAGGTTACTTGATGTAGAGAGCCCTCATTCAAGGTGCATACCATTGCACGCCAGTGAATCGCCACTTCCACTAGGATCATATAGATTGATACTTCGTTGGACAGTAAAGATAGGAGTGACCATTTAAATATTCGGATCTGTGATCGCATTGGAATAGAGCTTATGCGAGTTAGTTATTGATAGTGGTCCGGGTTACGTTATTTCGGTATTATATGTATTGTGTGTTTAGCCACCGTAGATTCCCTGACATATTGATATTATTATCAAATCTGTTATTGGTATAAGTTAAGATCTTAATAAAGTCATATTAAGGTCATGGCAGCTTCTAGTTCTTCATTTATTCCTACACCTCAAGCTCACGCTGATAATCAAGGAGTAGGGCACTCGAAGGGGGAGTCCTTACAACACTGAATAGCCAGGTACATCCTTTTATATTCATATAATATTCTGCCAGACAAGGATACTTTTAACAGGACAATATCCCCTGTTATACATCTGGCATTGTC
Organism: Trichonephila inaurata madagascariensis; assembly: GCA_019973955.1. Classification (NCBI taxonomy): domain Eukaryota; kingdom Metazoa; phylum Arthropoda; class Arachnida; order Araneae; family Nephilidae; genus Trichonephila; species Trichonephila inaurata. The sequence continues at coordinate 47,541 of BMAV01005391.1, forward strand.
CCAAAATGATCCAAAAAAGAGCATGCCAGAAACTTTACCTTGCTAAGTGGACCTGCACAATCATCAGATCTAAATCCAATAAAAAATCTGGGGGATGAGATCAAATGGGTCATTCATTCCCATTTAATCTGAAGGCATTGAAAAGTGCAATTCATTTGATATGGTCTTAAATTCCTCATACCTCCTACAAACAACTTATAGAATTCATGCCAATAATAAATACGGCTGTATTAATGGTAAATAGGGGTTCAATAGTGTATTGAAGGAGTGGTCGCAATAACCTAGCTATTAATATACGAGTATCTTCCGAATATATAAGCGGTATTGTAACGTTGTGAGTAGTTAGCAAACAAGAAAATTTGTCATAGCCTCATTTTAAAATTAAAACAGTATTTATTTGCTTCATAGGTTACTAAAACGTCCAATAAATATGCCAAGCCGTGCGGACCGCCTATTTCACGGGAGTTCAATCCTTATTCCCAAAGGCACTCCCTAATCCCTTTTCTTTTCCGGGCTCCTCTCCAGTTTACTCCATCCAGGGCTCTACATCAAGTTTTCCATTCAGGGCTCGATCTCCGTCTCACTCCAGGGCTCTCTATCTGTCTCACTCCAGGGATCTATCTCTCTGTTTCCATCCAGGGCTCTCTCCAAGTTTTTACCTCTCTAGCCCTTTCTCCTCAAAATCAACCCCTTTTAAACACCAGGGGTGGGTCCACAACACACTCCTCGTCTTCCTCATTGGCAGGCCAAAAAAGGTCTGCCATCGTCCCCGGGCCACATTCGTCTCCTATTTGTGCGGCAAACACAAACACATTCCTGGTCTGTCTGGAATCTAAGGGCACCATAATTCTCATCTAACTTCTGAAACTCTTATTCATCACACCACCTGGGTTTTATAACCCCATTCTCTCGGCACCGGCTTTCATACAGGCTTCGCCTATACGTCAACCTATTGTTACCGGCTCTCTTTGGTTATTGTAACTTCCAGAATGGATGTCGGCTTTTGTCCGAGGTTAGACAATACACAATGACCCCACAGCCACGTGCTCTTGTCACCTAACGTCTGTTTGGGGCCATAAAACTTCGCATGAGTAGATGGGTGAGGTTCACCCCAATCGAAGACGTCACAGTATATATTGTTAATATATTTTATTTGATATTCTCGCAAGTTTCAATTGCCACATTTGTACAGACAAAACGGGAGATGTAAATATTATTTCATAAAACAAATTAAAGTCGAAATAGACATAATATAATTGGAAGGAATTGCTTCTAGCCGGACAATATTGTCGAGCGTGTTTCCAATGCTTCCAGTTTGTCTTTGTAAAGAAGTACCTGGAGGAGTTACAGATTCAAAATGATGCGAATGCTTCTGAGGATAGTTCCAGGTGACCTGCATCCATTCCGGTTATTTCGGATAAGTAGAATTTAATCCTTTGTAACAAAATTCGATTGTTGATTTCCCCATCATAAACTACTTAATAAATAAATATCTTTGAAGTAGATGCATATTTGCATTTTGAATTTGTTTCAGCTGCAACAACTTTATACAGGTTTGGCTCGGACCGCGACTTTTCAAGTACGGAATCCTCTCGTTACTCTGATTTTAATGGCTTATTTCTTTATATTTCCGAATATGTAAGCAGATCCGAATATAAGTCGTGAAGACGTTTTTTTATTAAGGTATCCGACTACGTTCGGAACCGTGATTTTGCAAAAGCGTATAAATGGATAATATTTATGATATTTCGTGTCACTTAGATTAGAAAATGTATACAAAATTGTTTTAAGAATAGTATTACAATAAAAAAAATATTTAAGTACCTTATTTTGACAAAAAATGAACATAGAACGACCCATTTTCAAAATATTCTCCTTTTGTGAAAAATACTTCTATTATAATAATATTTTGCCCGTATATAGCTCCAACCTCTGTACAGAGGCTCAACTAGAATGTTTGAAATATATAACTTAGAAGAGGGTTTATCCATGTTTAACGACAACAGAGGGGAGCAATTTTAAGAAAAAAACTCCGATAATTATTTCAATGGGTGGTAACTCTGAAAATAATGTGAGTTTTTCAAAAATCATAGTTGAGCCTCTGTACAGAGATGTGAGCTATATACAGGCAAAGTATTGTTATAATAGACGCAATTTTCACAGAAGGAGAAGATTTTGAAAAAAGATTATTCTAAGTTAAATTTTGCCGAAATTTTGCATTCAAATGATTTTTTTTTTGTCAAAATGTTCTTAAAACACTTTTATACATGTGTTCTAATCTAAGTGACACTAAATATCTTTAAAATTATCCATTTATGCGCTTTTTTTAAAATCATGGTTCCGAACGTAGTCGGATACCTTAAGCAATTAAGCAAAATTTAAAATCCGTATATATGTCTAAATGAAAAAAGGGAGGAGGGTTCCTGTAATTTTTAAACATGTTACTATGACTCCGAAACTGAATCTAAGCGAATATTTTTGAATATTTATATTTTGAAATATTCAAAATGTTTTCTAATTGAATTGCTGAAAAGTAAAACGCTGTCGATTGTTTTATTTCTGATAACTCAATCTGAAAACACTTATTTCATTACTTTGTTATCTTGACCGATATCTATGTTATTTCAAATCTTCTGCTCCTTTTATTCGAAAAATGAGTGGGAAGAGATATTCATATACGGGACGTGATCGTCGACCCATATTTCCTGGCCTGGAAGTAAATATTGCGGCATGATGATCATATGCATTCAGACTTCTAATGAGAAAATGAAAGTTTATGAATTATTTGGGAATTCGGTACCTGGCACTGATTTTGAGGGATTTATGTGACATTTTTCTACTTTTAAAACAAAAAAATCCATTCATTATACCCAAAAAGTTAAAAGATTAATATAGCCTCTGCATAGTTAACAAAAAATGTTTAAAAAATTATTGGGGTTAACGGATTTGTGTATAATTCGACACTAAACCCCATTACTTAACATTAAATACATATATTTATGTACAAATATTGAATGCTGTACACTTAAATTTATGAAAGTTTTCATAACTCGTTTAAAACGAAGTGTTAAAAAACATATCCAGCTTACGACCCATTCTATTTACAGTTAATTAATCAGAGCAGAAGTCTGTCGTAAATTTTATGTAGACCCTGTACTATAAATTATAACTTAAAATTTTTTTTCACGTAAGTAAGGTATTACTTTTTCGTGTGTATCTGAACTTGTGTTGATTTACAAGTAAAAGCCGATAAATACTAGTAAAAAGTAACCATTATTAAAATCATTTTATATACTAGCACTTTTTTTGAATTACAACTGGTCAAATTATTGATCTATTTTACTTATTTTTTACGAAGAGATGTTTACTTTCTACATTTTACGATTTATTTAAGGTATCCGACTACTTGCAACTAATTTTTTTTTTTTTTTTTTGAAAAAAATGAAGATATGGGAATTTTTTTAGGATTTTTAGGTTTATTTAGTAAATTTTAAGCAAAAATCGTAAAATTGAAAGCATAAAAAATTTTATTAAAAGGGGAAAAACTGGTAAAAAATGTACAAAAAATTACAAAAACAGGGCCCCTCTGTAGAAAATCCAAACAAATTCTAAATTTTTTAAATTTTTAATTTTTACTTTGTTATTCATGTTTGAAATGACCCTTCGGGATAATAATTTTTAAATTTTTTACAAAACTAGACCCTCTATCTTAGGACTATATGCAATTGTTTAAAAAAAACAGTGTTTATTTCACATAAAGGATTTAAAATTTTTAAATAATTCAGTGATTGAAAATCGAGGAACAAACCCTACTGTTATAAAAAATTTAAAAAAGCATTAAATTATTTAAAAAACTTTTGAGCAATCCTTCCCGCTTTGAGTTTTCGGAAAAAAAAAAACACACATTTCGAGTAAAATGCTTTTTAAAGTTTGACATCTTGTGTAAAGTTATGGCATCTTCTTTAGTTAAAACACTTGTAGTTTTTGTTCTAGTGAATGGAAAACAAAAAGCTTGGTATTTTTGCTAAGCTAATAAGATGGTCTATAAAATAAAATCATAAAACAAATTTGTCAATTTTTGAAAAAAATCATGATTTTAGGGTAGTAGGATACTTTAAAATGTCTAAATCGTACGGTATATATCTAACAAATTATTCACACTTATCTTCATAAAATACGAAAAATATTAATCAAAAATTCGCATAAATTTAAAAATGTTAATACCTGTCTTAACTTTGCATAAACTGAAAATTCTTCTCAACTAACATAAGAATATATTCTAGAGTAAAACAGGAATAATACATCAGGGTTAGTAATAAAATACGCATCTGTGAATTTCAGTCTTTATTAGAAGTACTTCTCTTTCTCTCCACCTTCGAAACGAATACCAAAACTTGCCAGATAAAGTTCCATAACGCCACCTATAAAATTCTAGTAACTGTCAGTTTTCTCCGCTAGCTCTGCCATATTGTACCAATATATTTTCCACACATCGCATCAAAGAAAAAAACTCTACCAATTCGAGGAGTGTCTCATGGACCGTAAAAATGAGGAAATATGACGCGTATTTCGGATTGGTGTTTATTTCGACGCAAAACTCACCGTTCGCAGGGCTGGTATCAGCGGTATCCTTTTTCCATTTCAATGTGACTGATGATGACGTCATGCCGAGAACTTCCAAAGAGGGTGGTCGAGGAGGATCTAAAAGAAAGAAACAAATATTTATGACTCATCATTTTTTTGTTTTGGATTCAGAAGATATTTCACTCCAGTTGGGAGTGAGGTGTGCCATTTATACTTATTTGTTAAAATACGAGGAATAGTCAAGTGTTTAGAAGTCAGTATAAGGTTATATTTTCTCTTCCGGAAAGGAATATGCTTAATAATTTATCCCAATTTGAGATCAACTTAACCAGAATCTGGAGGATGATATTATATAGTATGAAATATGTTGATTTAAAAAAAAAATCGTTATATTAAGAGGACATGGTATATATATATATATGACATGTTTTTGGAGTCAGAAACAGACTTAGTTTTAAAAAAGGTCTTTATTCTAGAATGAATACATCTCTTCTTACGCAAGAGGCAGAGAGAAAAAAACGCCACCGAAAATCTTAAGTGGGTTAAACACTTAAAATACCGATCGCGGCGTTCATGAGTGCTCTTGAAAGTTAATGCTGACATATAGGGCTATTAAATATAACTATCTTGAATTAGACATGTTTATTGGCTAGGCCATATGTTCGGAAGAA
>BMAV01005391.1:53423-73097 GCA_019973955.1 Trichonephila inaurata madagascariensis
TTATCTATTAGTACGTCAAACTATGTATAGCAAAAGTTGGTAAGGGATTTGTGATAACATCATTGATAACCGTTAAGTGTTTTTTTATGAATGCTTATCGAACATTCTTTATAAAATGTATAAATTCAATTATTTTTCCAAAAAATTAGCGTTGCTTCGATTCAAAAATATATACCGGCTTTTGTTACAAGTATTAATAGTTATTGTAAGAACAAAAAATATGAAAGTATTTGGCCCAATAGAAAGAAAAGCCTTAGCATTTGAAATGAAGAAAAACTAAAGATTTTTTTCTTTTTGAGACAAATCAATCTAAAGTTTTTATTTGCTATTGGAATGTAAATAAAAGCGAGCATAAAATTTATCATAGCAAAAGCTTAACTTTAGTTATGCAGATCTTTCAAATTTTGTTAGATTATGTAGGAATTAGAATTATTGTAGAATAATTTAGGATTTACAATTTAGATTTGTTTTGAATTGATTTGTCATCTGAATTGAATTGAATCGTATTGTGTTCAATTAAGAATTCTAAAAGAAATGTCTTTTTTTGTATGGTATTTTTAATAATTTAATAGCGAATTTTTATTTTTGATATTTAGCACTTTCAAAGCATTTTCACTCATCTTTCTATGTTAAGAACTTCTTTTTTTGTAAATTATTTTTAAAAAACATTAAAAAAAATAAGGTACGCAATATATAATAATCAATTGTGCATGCTTTAGCTTTTGAATAATCCAAACGCTAAGAAGAAAATAAGTAAAAGAAAATGGTTAATAGAGAACAAAAAGTTACGCCAAGAATTTTTGGAATTAAAAAAAAAAAATTGAAAATGTGTTTAGTTATTAAATAAACGATGATAACATTTCACGTCTCAAAAGCAAATAATACAATATAAAGAAATATATATATATATATATATATATATATATATATATATATATATATATATATATATATAACAGTACTCAATAGAAATATATTCATTATTATCATTATGTCAGTGCATTATTATCATTATTTAAATGGGCAAGTTTTAAGCCCACATACAAAACGAAAAAAAAACATAGCAATAAAAGATATAAATAAATTGTTGCAAAAGAACTCATGCACTATTTTTTAATCATTTATTGTATGAGTCAGTAATAGGGTGGATCAGGGTTTCAGGGAGAAAAAAAATATAATTAATCAGAGCCTAACTATACGAAAAAGGTACTCTACAGCATGGAGATAAAGGGAAAAAAATAATTTGAAAAGTAACTTCACAAAATAAATTTCACATTGCCACAAAAGGGTTGAACTTTTAAAAAAAAAGAGAGGAAGACTTAATTTTAGTTAAATGATTCTGGACTCAAACTAATTATTTTTCTATAATATAAATAACCAAAAGAGATGGTTAGAGTAATAAATAAGTATTGAGTATTGAATAACAGAACGTACGTTACAACATTTTACAACTAAAGATCTTTCTTCTCACGCGATCGCATTAATTTGATTTAAGCTTTTTGACGTCTTCCACTTTATCGTACACTGTAATTTTGGCAGTTTAAAAAAAAATCAATACTAAGATAAATAGAGGAGCTGTTAAAAATGTGTACCTGATGTATTTTCTTGCAACTATTTAGTGTTCCTCTCATCGCAATACATGTTAAAAAGTCCAAAATGCCTGTTTCATTTAAAAAAAAATTTATTGGACTTGAAAATAGCTCATATACCTAAATTTTATTTCTCTTGTGTCAGTGCGTAACACAGAATAATTTTTTTTAAATTTTATTTTCCCTTTCATTTACATATGATAGAAAATCTTTTTCTCTTAGGTAGGTTTTGAAATTCTAAAAAAAACTTTTTTCCATCTTCCTTAGTCAATAATCCTGTAGTCAATAGAAGAAAGCAATATAAATTCTTATATATATATATAAGTTAATTGAAAAAACACATTAAGGTATCCGAATACGTTCGGAACCGTGATTTTGTAAAAGCGAATAAATGGGTAATATTTATAATATTTAGTGTCACTTAGATTAGAAAATGCATATAAAATTGTTTTAAGAATAGTATTACAATAACAATTTTTTTAAGTACAATATTTTGTCAAAAAATGAACATAGAATAACCTTTTTTCAAAATGTTCTCCTTTTGTGAAAAATGCTTCTATTATAATAATATTTTGCCTGTATATAGCTCAGACCTCTCTACAGGGGCTCAACTATGAATTTTGAAAAATTCACATTATTTTCAGAGTTACAACCATTTGAAATAATTATCGGCGTTTTTTTCGTAAAATTTCTCCCCTCTGCTGTCGTAAAACATGGATAAACCCACTTCTAAGTTATATATTTAAAAAATTCTAGTTAAGCCTCTGTACAGAGGTGTGAGCTATATACAGGCAAAATATTATTATATATAATAGAAGCATTTTTCTCAAAAGGAGAATATTTTGAAAATGGGTCATTCTATGTTCATTTTTTGACAAAATATTGTACTTAAAATTTTTTTATTGTAATAATATTCTTAAAACAATTTTATATACATTTTCTATCCTAAGTGACACTAAATATCATAAATAGTACCCATTCATACGCTTTTGCAAAATCACGGTTCCGAACGTAGTCGGATACCTTAATAAACTTCAATATTTGAAAAGTTTTATTTCACTGAAGAAATATAATAAGATATATATACTTGAATTAATTAAATGCAAAACAAGCAATGACAGATAGAAACATGAGAATCAGTGTAATACATATAACAATTCAAATAGTTTGCCCATTAGTTACATGTCACCCATCCGTTATAGTGGTTAGTGACGCTGACTGCGTTGCCGTAGGGTCTGTGTGTGTGTGGGTTAGAATCCCGAGTAAAACATGAATGTTTGTGTTGTAATCCATCTCTTCTTTGTGATGTCTGCTCTACTTTTACTTCTACGTAAGCCTAAGTGTGGTTTTTTGTGGTGCACGGATTTATAAATGTTCTAAAAAAAGTTAGAGTTACAAGATCTACACTGCTGACCATTAAAATTACTACAACAAGAAGGCGACATGCTACAGACGTGACATTTAAACGACAGGAAGAAGGTGCTGGGATATGCAAATGATTAGCTTTTCAGCCCATTCAAACAAAGCAGATGCTGGTAGTGACACCTACAATGTGTTTTAATGAGGAAATTGCTCAGCTGGTTTCTCATACACAAATTACATTTGAACGTTGTTGCCTGGTGAAAAGTTGTTGTGATGCCTCGTGTAAGAGGCAGAAATTTGTACAAGCTAGTCATAGCTATATCAAATTCATAAGACTTTGATATTGGTCGAATTGTTGCGTACCGGGATTGTGTGTATGCGGTTCATTGTATCGCAGTATTGCTGCTCGCCTTGGTCGAGATCCAATGACTGTTAGCAGAATATGGAATTGATGAGTTCAGGACGGTAATACGGAACGTCGTGCTGGATCTCAAAGACCCCCTATTACTAGCAGCCGAGAAGACAGGCGTGTTACCCTCATGTTTGTCTTGTGACGTGCAGCCATGTCACAAGCCCTGAGTCCAGAATTGGGGTCGTATGCAATACAAGTGTCTACACTAACAGTTCGATGACATTTCCAGCAGCATGTAATCTCAGTTCGGAGACTATGTCTGCAGCAATCCTTGACGTTGCATCACATAGAAGCATCTTCAATGAAGTGATCAACGACGAACCCCTGGGCGCAAGAATGGCGAGATGTCATTTTTTGTGAGGAATCCAGGCTCTGAATACAGCATCAAGATGGTCGCATCCGTATTTGGTGGCATCGTAGTGAACGTACATTGGCAGCATAAATTCGTCATCGTCATACTGACCCATCACTGGCATGATGGTATGAGGTACTATTAGATACACGTCTCGGTCACCTCTTGTTCACACTGGCAGCACTTAGAACAGTGCACGTTATATTTCTGGTGTACTACGACCCGTTGTTCTACCCTTTATTCGAGTCCTATGAAACCCTACGTTTCAGCAGGATAATGCATGACCGTATGTTACCGGTATTTTTTCTGGCCTTTCCTTGATACCGTAAATGTTTGGCTGTTGCCCTGGCTTGCACGTTCACCAGATCTCTCATCAACAGAAAACGTCTGGACCATGGTTGCCAAGCGATTGGCCCGTCATTATACGCCAGTCACTACGGTTGATGAACTGTGGCACAGTGTTAAAGCTGCATGGGCATCTGTACCTATACATGCCATCCAATCTCTTTGACTCAATACCCAGGCGTATAAGTGCTGTTATTACTGTGGTTGTTCTGGGTACTGATTTCTCAGGATCTATACACCCAAATTTCTTGAAATTTTAATCACTTATTATTTCCATTATAATATTTTTGTGCAATCAATATCATTTTGTCACTTGCGTTTCTTCCTGGCGTAGTAATTTTAATGGCCAGTAGTGTAAATTATATTGTGTAAGCTTCGATCGATATGTGTGTTTAGATATTTTATATTTTAAATAATACATTCAAAGCTATACGAAGTTACCAAATATGAACACATTATTAGTGCACATTCTTCAAAAATAGGTTACTTATCTTTCAGATGAAATAATTTCAAAACATGTTAATGTCATCATTATAATTGATTTTAAAACAGTGTAGTCTTACAAAGTTTATTATCTCTATGTCTATTTCATAAGTGTTACTAAATTCAAAATTTTTACTAATCGCAGAAGATATATCAATATATGGCATTAAATAGATAAAAAAAATATTATAGTAGTTTTTAATTTGTAAAAACCTTAAAATGTGGAAAGGAAGTTTTTCTGAAAAATTCTCCGTAATTCTTATATATGAAATAGCATTAAACATTTTGTCAGAACTTTCAATAAAACATTTCGCATTTGGAAAATGCATTAACGAATATTTTACTCTTTGAACGGAATATCCTCTCTCAGACGGGGATGATTTGCTTTGATGCCTGTAGATAACGCTGTGGTGTGATTTTGGGGGTAGGTTGCCTTGACATCTTCAGTTGGATTCTACCCATTGAGAGGATCACGTGGTGGTTCTTGTCGATTATTTTTCAACTGACGATTTGTGCGATTTTTGTTGTCTGCCACCGTCTATCCTTATCCATATTCCTAAAGTTTATTTTTTGTTTTAGGTATTATTATTTTTAATTATTTTTGGAATATACATAATTTCTAATCAGGTTTTATAAAAATACTAGTCACAATTCTTGATAGAAATATACTAATATCGTGTGCTTCAAAAAGACTTAAATATTAAAAATTCTACTCAATTTCATGAGCGATAATGGATGTTTCTAAGAGCGGCAAAAAAAAATTGATGTTTTGGCTAGACGGTTAAATTTGTTTTCAGAAGTGTTAATTTAATTTTACGCATTTATTTTCTAATTTATTATTTTCACGCATTACTTTCCTTACTTTCTTCTTAAAAATAATAGATATAATCTTTGTTATATTTATGATCTTATAGAATTATTGATTTTTGTTACAAGTGACATAAAATCCTTAAAATCAAGAATTTTTGGTCATAAGGCTTCCTCATGTATAAGACATTGTTAAGATATATATTTTGAAAAAGAAGAATCTCTTGTCTGGATAAAGCAGTAAATCGTTTGCTCGTACTAGTCACCAAACTAGCACCATTTCCAACTAAGAAATCCAGTTTCTACAGCAACAATTTATCAGTCACTTCAAAATTTTTAAATGTGAAAAATATATCTTCGTTTCATGTTTGCGAGCACTTTTAAGATTATTTTGTGGAAAAATTACAGAACACTGTTTTTACGCAACACGCTGATCTATTTCGACAGAGTTTGTTGATGTACGCAACTGTAGCTAAAAGAGAAAAGTTATTTTTTTATATTATCTGATAACTATGTCTCTAAATCACCTGGAATTGCTTCTCTTCCGGTTACAGTTCTAGCTGTTAATTGTAGAGTATTTATAGTCAAAATAATCCTAATTTATTTTTAAATCCTTCAAATAATGAGTTAGAAGCTTCTCTCAAACGGCTTTTCTTTTATTAAATACCCATCTGTAATAGTTTTTTCTCATCTAAGAAAGGTTAGGTTTTAAATAATGCGGCTGTTGCATTTTAAACCGTTCCAAAAGCTTAGCAAAAGTGCTTCAGCGTCTGGTGATAGCTGTGACTTTAAGGAAGACATTTATCTTCTAATTTCTGAGTATATAGTTTTGAAATGTCATTTTTGACATTATTTTTCTTGTAGATCGATGCTCTAGTATCGCGCAATAGGGATAAATTTTTGACTCTGAAATCAATAAATCAAAATTGTTGTTCTCAATCATCATTAAAACTATGAGTTATTTTTCTTTTACAATTTTTCATGATGGGTTATATATATAGAATCCATTTAACCAGAACGATACGTATTTGTAAATGAGAAACACGTCTACCTTGCATAATGTGGTCACTAATACTGAAACTTGCGGCAGGAAAAGAACATATTACCAACTATATCAGTAGTAAGAATCTTTGGTACTTAAATATTATAACATCGACCAGTTTCGTCAAATCAAAATACGGCGCCAAATGTTCCGATGTGTAGCCATTGGTAAAAAACCATTCAAGTATAATCTCAAACAAAATGATTGGGATGACAGCATTTGTTGACATCTTTTGAATGGGAAAAATTGGTCGATGGTATAACACGTACGTACTGAAACATTCTACGTGCTATGTAGTTAATATGTCAATTTAAGGTAATGATTGTTATTTGCTAAAGCTGAGCTAGCGCGATATTGTCTGATATATGAACCATATGGTTGTTTAACTCAGCATGGTTGCAATACAGTCATGGCGTATGAAAATGTCAACGAGAACACAATGGCTCTCCAGACTCGGCTTCACTGAACCCGATTCTAATGTATTTTTGTGTTAAATAATTATTGTTAATTTTTTATTATTACATTCATTTTGTGTTTGATGAAAATGATGTTTTTATATCGAAAAGACTCTGCGCAATGAAAATTTTGTTTGAAATCCAATAAGTCTAAAATTTCGTTTTTTGATTCATGGTGTTTTGAAGATTTTAACAATTTATTTAAAAATTCAAAACTTAAATTTAAATTTGGAGTTTACCTTTAAAAAAATATTTCATTCGTAAAATTAAAAAAAAAAAAAAAATCAAGCTAATTCTTTAAGATATTTCTGAAAAATTATATTCATCAAGATTTCCATCTTGACAATTTTGGGGAGTACAATTTTTTTAAATCACTTAAATTACTATTTTGTGGTACAAATGGTTTAATAATCCAAAGACAAATGTATTTTTGCTTTTAAATAAAAGGGCTTCTTATATTATTTAATCCAATATAAGGTTATAAAAACTTATTAAAAATGTTATTTGTCTTTTTTAAAATTTTTAAAAAAATTATAATTTTCTTGTACCATTACACAATATTAAAATCCTGAGCAAAAAATGATAAGGGAATAAATATCCATTAAAAGATTGAAATAAAATTCATAAAGACTGAATATGATTAATTATTTAGCATTGGCTATTCAGAATTTATCAATGTACCAAGAAAACTAAATTAGTCTCTCCAAATTGGCGAGATTTATTGAAATGGTGTTTAGCATACAATAAGCATAAAAAAACTAATTATAAATTTGACATTCTTTTTGAAGAGAAAAGGTATTATTTTCCATGGAATTTTCTATTTTCTAATAAATTTAAACAATTTGAAAGAAATATCAAAACTGCACAAAATCAAATGCAAAATTCAGTTTAAAGACCGAAATAAAGTCACGAAGACTGAGCGTAACCAATTATTAATTAAAATATTTATGGTATTCTGCTTGTGACCATTGGCTATAAAGAATACATCAATGTTATAAGAAAATCTCATTTGACAAGTGCCTCACTAGATTTATTAGAATATTATGTTTAGCATACAGCAAGCAAGAGAAAACTAAATACAAGTTTGACATCCTTTCTGAAGAAAAAAAAATCATTTTTCACTGTAATTTCTATTTTCTTATAAGATTAAACAATTCGAGAAAGAAATATCAAAATCAAATGCAAAATCTCAATTTAAAGACTTAATTGCATCCTAAAGTATGTAGGAACACAAGTAAACAAACAAAAACCATGAATAACAGATCGGAAAATGGCAAATATATTATTCATCTTGCAAGTACATTTCCAAAATGCATTCTACACTAATGGCAAACAAGTGTTCCACCCAGGATGAATCGATTGCTGCATCACCAGAAGACGATATTTCATGGACACAAGAGTGCATTAAACTTCCGTCTTGCTACAGTAGAATCTATCTAGTATAAGCCTTCCTCTTCTACTTTATCTGCAAACAATATTTTGGAACAAAGTGCGTAAAATACAGCTTCAGTGCGAAGCTCGATTGTTTTCTCTTCGAATGAGATATCATAATGCATTATGCATTTCGGAAAAAACGTCGCATTTGTTATTTATTTATGTACATAATATTCCACTAAGGAAATTTCAACAAATATAGTACACTTTAGATAATGCATCGATTATCGTTTTGAAAGACTCTACTTTTCTGCATTATCTACGCAGCAAACTGCAGGCTCACTCTCCAATTATGCATTTATACATAATTCTGCTTATTTTTGTATGTAGAGTGTGTGAATACACGATTTAAACAATTATGAAAATAAACAATGTTTATTTATTACCTTTACGTTTTTAATTCCTACTATTAGCTCACTCTCGCCCTATATATATATATATATTACTTACTATTATTTTACTCATATTTACTCTGGTGTTATTATAGTTATGCTATAATATGCAACTCTTATTAATTTTTATTTCCATTCTTTTTATTCTTTTGTTAAGTGCTACATTTCAGCCATTCTTTTGATTTAAATCTGTATTAGGGTATAGAATTTGGCAATAAATTAATGTTTGCACTCAGATTTAGCGCGGGCTTTGCATTTGTAAGTGCAATTTTTAGGTAAGTTACCTCTATCTTGTAATGGATTTAGATATTTCTATCCATTATTTCCTATTGGTTTTTGCTCAGTGTTATTTACAAAAAAAAAGGAGGAAGGTTGGCTGGCCAAAAGACATGTTCAACCCCACTTTTATATAAGTTATTTTTTATATAATAGCTGTCCTAAGTCAGTAATGTTCATAACACTGCAGCATCCATTTTATATTTATAATCTCGATTACTCTTTTGTCCTTCATTGTGTGATTTTCCTGCTGTCTATGTGTTTGTCGAATGTTATTGTTTGGATGTTATCTCTTGTTTGTAGAGAATTGGCCTATATATATATTATTCAAATTTTCAGTCGTTAAAAAAATACTTTCTATTCATCCAATCAAGTTCAAATAAATTTTTTTAAACTTGTAGTGGATGACATTTAATGTTATATAATACAGTTTTTTCAAATATTAATTCATTAAATAAATTAAGAATAAAATGAAATATACCGGTTTTCGACGCCAACTTAGATTCGTCTCCATTGTTGTATCAATGCAACCGTTAATGACAAAAATTGGCGATGAAAACCGGTTTTTCAGCCTATCTAACACTATAAGTCCTCATAGCCAGTGTATCTGACTTGTGTATAGGATCTAATAGAGGAAGGTCACTTGATTGCATGTGCCCCCATCAAGTAATATTCAAGTTATTTTATGTTGAAGCATTGTTTTTTGGATGATCATATTATGATCAGCAACAAAATCAATAAGGTAGGAATTTTTTTTTGTATTACTGGTTTTTGTATGTAGGTTGTGGGAATACACAATTTAAACAATTATAGAAAAAAACATTTATTCATTTCCTTTATGTTTATTGTATTTTTATGATTATATATTTTCGCACATTTTTCCAGTAGGCTAGAATTTTAGTTAGATTTCTATTGAAAGTTCTCAGAAAATGACTGACCAAATTGCAAAAAATTGTAAAAGAGACTAGAATATACATTCTTTTTCCCCCCAGTAGAACATATGTGCACAGATATTCTGTTTATTTAAAAGATGAAGTTGTTTGGTTAGTAGGTAACTTTCAACGAATGAAGTATCGTGCATTTTTACACGAAACTGGAGCTTACAGACATCCAAATGATGTGTGGGACAACAACTAAAAGCGAATAAGTTGCTTACAGTTGGTGTAGTGAATGATTCAAGAAAATGCTTAACATCAAATTAAATACATTTAAGTACAAGAGTGGACAATATAAAACTTAAGACTTTTTTAAGGCATTGTCATTATAGTTACATAAAAGTATGCTTATTTAATTTATATAAGTAATAAAAATGATTCTATATTTCAATAAATATAATAAATTTAATTTTTAATAATTACCTTCTTGAAGGGTTTCACCTTCAATATCATCGGATGGAGGGCCAGCTCCTTTGCTATTGAAGGCTTGTACTCGAATGATGTATTTAGTACTCCTCTCCAAACTCGTCAATATTCTCTCTTCTCTAAAGTTTTCTTTGTTTTCTAGTGTTTTGTAAACGTATTTATCCTTGGATTCTTTCGTTTTGTAGCCCACGTAATAACCCTTTATTTTTCCGAATTGCAAATTGGCTTCGGGTGGCTAGAAAACAATTATTTATGTCTTATTATTTTAAAAAGATATGTTTTTTTAAACTATATTTAATGCACAGTTTATATTGGAGTCAACATCCTGTAATTGAATACTTATTGAGATAATAAACCGGATAATTGGATTATCTGTTTGTAATGAATTGGTTTCAAATACATGTTATTAAAGAAAAAAATGATGCATCTTAAAATGGAATAAATATTTTAAGATATCTGACTATGTTCGGAGCTGTGATTTTGAAAAAGCGAATAAATGAATAAATTTTGATTTTTAGTGTCACCTGAATTATAATACATGTATAAAATTGTTTAAAAAATATTAATACAATAAGAATGATTTAAATGCACTTTTTTGCCAAAAAAATGACATTTTCAAAACATCTTTTTATGGAAACTTTTTCTATAAGAATAATATTTTGCCTGTATATATAGCTAAAACTTTTCTGTAGATCATGAACTTAGAAGATTTTTAAAATATATAACTCACAAGTGGATTTATTCACATTTTAATATAACAGCAGAAACATTTTAGCAAAAAAATACTGGATATCATTTCAACTCTGAAAAAAAATGTGAGTTTTTCTGAAATCCTAGTTCATGGTCTGTGGAAGTCTTAGCTATATATAGGCAAAATATTATTGTAAAGAATGTTCCTTAAAAGGGTGTAAATTCTCAATGATATTGGTTTGATATATGCATGGAGTTAAAATCGGATTTCTTTATAGTATCCGACTACGTTCGGAACCTGGATTTTAAAAACACATAAATGGATAATTTTCATCATATTTAGTGTCAGTTAGATTAGAATACATATATAAAATTGTTTTAAGGACATTTTGACAAAAAAAAATTATTTAAATACAATATTTCGGCAAAAAATTAATTTAGAATAACCTTTATTCAAAATGTTCTTCTTTTGTGAAAAATGCTTCTATTATAGTAATATTTTGCCTGTATATAGCTCAGACCTCTATACAGAGGCTCAACTACGATTTTTGAAAAATTCACATTATTTTAAGAGTTAAAACCCATTGAAATATTATCGGCGTTTTGTTCTTAAAATTGCTTCCCTCTGTTGTCGTAAAACATGGATAAACCCACTTCTAAGTTATATATTTCAAAAATTCTAGTTGAGCCTCTGTAGAGAAGTCTGAGCTATATACAAGCAAAATATTATTATAATAGAAGCATTTTTCACAAAAGGAGAATATTTTGAAAATGGGTCATTCTATGTTCCTTTTTGTCAAAATATTGTACTTAAATAATTTTTTATTGTAATACTATTCTTAGAACAATTTTATATACATTTTCTAATCTAAGTGACACTAAATATCATAAATATTATCCATTTACACGCTTTTGCAAAATCATGGTTCCGAACGTAGTCGGATACCTTAAAGCGTGCCATCTTTTCACATTTATAATTATTCATAATATTGCAATGTTGATAACAATTTGGCGACTAAAAGATCTTTAAATAGTAAACCTGACGTGCATTCGTGATCCAAGCTATTACAATAACTTCGAATATTTCTTACTGGATACAATACCTTGCTAAGAATGCTATAACTTTGGCGTATAAGCACATACATGTATAAGTACTCCCATATTAATAAAATATATTCCAAGAGCTGAATACCCAAAGAATATTTTATCAGTTCTTATTAAGATAATGATCTGAATAATATTTTAAATTAATTAAAAAAATAAAGAATTCGATTATTTTTTTGACTATTCGATATTTGAAAATATATTTGACCAAAAAGTACATGTATGTATATAAATGTTGTCTTAAATCTACTGCAATTTAAGTATTTCTCATTTCTTCCATATTCAGGTACAGAGGAGAAACGATAATTATATTACAGAGATTAGTAGAATGATGCCTTTTAAACATAGAAAGTTTATTCGTTATTTTTCTACTTAACCCTCCAAGCGGTCTGCACGTAAAATCCCGTCATTCCAGAGATGCTTTTCCTGCCTTCAAGCAAGATTCCCAAAAGAGGCCGAGCCACATTCTTAAAAATACGGCTCAACCGCTTTTGAGATCCCCACCTGATGGCAAAAAAAATAAGTGCGGTGCATTTTCGAAGCATCTCCAGAATGGCAAGACTTTACGTGCAGACCGCTTAGAGGGTTAAAAAGAAAAGTACAAACAGAGAAAATATGACGTCCAAAACAACAAATTAAACTCCAGAACCTTACAATATATTGATTCAATAAAATTAAAATAAAGAAGAAAAACAGAAGCACAGAAAACAATAAAAGTGGAAATTGAAGAATGTAAAAGATATTCAGTACACGTACCTCCCATAATACTTTTATGGCTGTTGAAGACAAAGGCAGGACTTTAACAGCTAAAGGTGGCCCACCTGGAGCTAAAAGAAGCATTCAAAAATATTGAAACAAATATTTCTATTTTAGATGCATTGGACGAAAATCGTAAAAGAAAACATAAAACTTGTTATTTTTCTAAATGTTGAGAGCTGGTTTTTATGTTATGGTTACTTGTTGGTATACTAGTCAAAAGGTCACGCCAAAATTATACTACCTTCTAATTCAATTCCCTTCTCAAGTTTTTATGATACATTTTTCAGATTTTTTTTGCTAATAAGGAATACGGCTTTATAAAAAATGTTTCATTAAATATCTTCATATTTAAGTCAAAACTTTAAGGGCTTTTCTTCCTAGTTTTATTTGTAAGAGAGAATATTGTATGATTTGGGGTTTTTCTTAGAATCGCATCTTCTAGATTTAATAAGTTGAAGAGGTTTAAGTATTTCAGTTACCGGTTTACCAATGAGTATATGGTACTTGTTTCTTCATCAGAACTTTTGTATCAAACTATGCTGAATATCATTAAAGCTACCCAAATAAAAATATAATAAAATTAATCAGAAAAGAATTAGGAGCTGCAATCGGAGCTTCATAGTTTGTGCTCGAAAACAACTAGTTACTCATTAAATTGAAGAAGACGAGAGCTAGTGTTCTGATTGGATAAGCGATTCAGAAATGGATATCGCTGACCTGATAGTCAGTTAAGGAGATAATACATGCGAATGAAGACATATATGCATTATCGTCTATTTAATTATCTTTTCTTGTATCTTAATATAAGGTGTGATCTTTGCTTAAAACTAAAAATAGTATATATATATATATAAATTCGGTATATTTTTTGGAATTTAAAAATGCGTCAGCATAAGCTTTTGTTGGATTTATTGTCCTATAAAATGCAGCACATAATAATACTTATATCTGATTGAAATAACCATTTTTTCAGTATAAAGTATGCCATATCTTATATTCTTTAATGTAAGCTAATATTTAATTTGATATATTAAAGAACAAAATTTTATTGACATATTAGAATTTTTTTCTACATATATATCCATTAATTATGTACAATCATATAAAATATAAAACAAATGCTATCTAAATTCAACGTTTTTTACGCATTAACTATACTAAATGCTAAAAATAATTATTTATTTCAACTAGACACTATTTTTAAGGTATCCGACTACGTTTGGAACCGTGATTTTGAGAAAGCGCATAAATGGATAATTTTCATGATATTTAGTGTCACTTATATCAGAATACATGTATACAATTGTTTTAAGGACATTTTGACAAAAAAAATTATTTAAATATAATATTTTGGTAAAAAAAATAACTTAGAAAATTTTTTCCCCCAAATGATCTCCCTTTGTGATAAATACTTCTATTATAGTAATATGTTGCCTATATATAACTCAGACCTCTCTACAGAGGCTCAAGTAGAATTTTTGAAATATATAACTTAGAAGTGGGTTTATCCATATTTTACGCAACAGAGGGGAGCAATTTTAAGAAAAAAACGCCGATAATTATTTCAATGGGTTGTAACTCTGACAATAATGTGAATTTTTCAAAAATCATAGCTGAGCCTCTGTAAAGAGGTCTGAGCTATATACAGGCAAAATATTATTATAATAGAAACATTTTTGACAAAAGGAAAACATTTTCAAAAAAGATTATTCTAGGTTCATTTTTTGTCAAAATATTGTATTTAAATAAATTTTTTTGTCAAAATGTCCTTAAAACAATTTTATACATGTAGTCTAATCTAAGTGACACTAAATATCATGAAAATTATCCATTTTTGCACTTTTTTAAAATTACGATTCCGAACGTAGTCGGATACCTTAAATAATTTAACTCTTTATCTATCTTAATACTAAATACATTTTATCCTGTTACGTAGATCCTGGGTTCAAGGATTTTATGCAAATCAGTCGCAAAGAACAAGACAGTTCTTTAAGATGCTTTAAGAGCGATGAGAATTTATTGTCGAAAATTCAATCCTTTAAATACAGGATTCAGCAGCAATATTCGCAGAATAAGTCTCAGATGGTCTTTACACCTTCAACAGTACTCAGACACAATTATCGGTCTCTAAAATACACGAATATAAAAGATTATTCACAAGCAGTCGCTCTTTCAACAGCCGAAGTAATTACTATTTGCTTCAACAATCAGAGCAATACTAACTGATTGCTAGTCAAAACCAGACTGACAGACTTTCGGCGAACATCTCTCTATTTATATCCCTCGCGGATAATTCGAGAAAGATCCGCTTGCGTCACAGGTCTTGAAATTAGTGTTTTTCTCTACTAATTTCTAGAAGATTCCAGAGGGTCTCGAATTCACGAAAAATGGTCACCAATTCACCAAAATAGTCTTAATACAAATTATTTCCACTATTTTACACAAAATTCGTAACAATACCTTCTTCTTCCGTTGCTACTTCGACTGGATTGCTTGATTCGCTTTCACCCAAAGCGTTAACGGCTGAAATTCGAATAGAATATCGAGTATTCGGAGTTAAGCCATTAATGGACCAAGTAGTTTCAGAAGGCGGTATGGTTACTTGTTTTGCATCTGAGCTTGGAGTTTTACCTATAAGATTTTCAAGATTAGTAATATTTGCCAGTCAGTGAAAGCATTTACATTCAAAGCGTGTTTCTATTAATTTCTCTACAGGAGAACTTTCAGATTTAAAAGCTTTTTGAAAACATTTAAAAGCGTGCTTGAAATTTATGTCGTAATTTAGATAAATATTCCTTATTTTGAGTGTTTTCTTAAACATATTTTACCGCTTTCTATAAATAATATTCATAGTTTGATTTTTTTGGAAGAGACAACATTTAAATAGAAAGAGATAACTTCAATCCGTTCCCATAGTAACCGTTTATCTCAGAATATTTGGTAAACAAAATTTGAATATGCATACTAATAACTTTAGTGAACATTTTATGTATCAAAGCTCACATCTACTAGTTATTTCAAGAATAAATATTTTTGATTTTGAATATATTCTTAAGCAATATCTATTTACTTTCTTAAATCTAGATTGCTGTATTTTTGCAATGCATTGCACTTCATTTGAACTAATAAAAAAAAAGGGGGCAAGTTTTTGTTCGATTATATATTTCCCTACTTAAGAAGCATTCATAATATAGTTTTCAAAAATAAAAAATTACAAAGGAATGATTAAAATAACTTTTAAAAATGTAAAAGAAAAAAACTAATTCCCCATTTTGCATTTCTAAATGCAGTTAGATTGCACTGTATTAAATGCAATAGTTTCTAATCCACAAGTTTAATAATTTCCTAAAATTAAAATTACGCCTATCAATTCAAAATTTGACGTAGAAAGCAGATTTCAATGCCTCTAATATTATTCCTTAAGAAAATACTTAAAACTTTTATTAATTTTTGCTTTTGGACATAAATCACGGCTATTTAAATCAAATTATGAAGAGGATATCTGATTTCAGTTAAAATAGCAAAGCTCAGTGTAAATTTGGATGCTAGCTTAAATGACTTATCGATATTTTATTAAATGTTTATATTTTGAGTGCAAAGTTGTTATTTTGAAGAACGATAAATGCTAATATATATTTAAACTTTATTAATATCAAGTGAACTATTAGATATTTGAGCATTAAAATAAACAAGCATTGGAATGTTTTAGCTTATAATGCATATGCATTTGAAATAGCTAATATAATCACAATATAAATATATATTGTGAATATATATATATTAAAATAATACTTAATAAAATGAGGAAACAGTTCTCGCAATTTTCCCCAAACAATTTCGCATTTAATAATTGTCGAATTAAAGAGAAAAAAATGAAAATTATTTTAAATATTTCCATTTAAAAAACTTAGAAAAGATATTAAGATTAACATGATCACATAGATGCTTAGAAAAAAAAATTTAATGGACCAAATTCATGAAGTTTACGTGATAAATGCAATCACGAGTTCTTCATTGAATTCAAAACTAACTTGTTGTACAAGTACAAAAAATAAATAAAACTTCAACTGTTTTTTTTTTTTTTTGAGTAAATATGTTCAAGTGTTAAGATTCATTAATAAGTTTTTAAAATTAAAAAAAAAATATATATATCTCGTTTTATACATGTTAATGAGTGTTAATAGATAAAATTTTATCTTCATGTGTTCTTATTGTTGATAACTAGGTACTTTTAAAAAGAAAGTTTCTGTAAAAAGCAAAAGTTAGCAACAACAAAGCGCTTGAATTACTTTGCTGTAAAATGAGATTGACGCTATCACGTGACTATGACGTCACAGGAATTCCGCCTATTAAGAATAGTTTAAATGTTTTTATATCCCTTCGAAACCTACCCTGCAAATTCGTGCCGGAACACTCCACGTTCCAAGGTAGTAGAAAAAGTATCTTTTTCAGTTTTTTCAGTGTCATTGCGATCAGTATAGTGTTAATAACCAAATGTATAACATTCAAAGTTAACAATATTTCGGGTCTTAAAGTGATAAGAATACTTAACCCACGCGATCGTACGAGCTAGGTCTGTCTTAAGTAAAGAAGTAAAGGATAAGTAAAGAATATCATTCAGTTTACAAGCAATAAAAAATTTAGTCAATCAGGTCTATTAAAATCTAAATGTCTAAATAGTTGTAATTCATAAAACTGATTAAGTGACAGAATAAAGCATATTTAAATTAAAGAGTTGTAAATATAAACTAAATTAGCTATTGTTTTCAAAAATAGTTGTTTGAAATTTACAATGTTATTTCAAGGTAACTAAAAATAGATAACTACTTTAAAGGGAAAATGGAATTAATGTTCATTCTATATAAAGCAGCTTACCTGTGGAAATCTTATCTCGGATTTCAGAAATTTCTTCATAGACCAGCAGATATTTCAATAAACGACTATTTCCACTATATGGCGGAGACCAGGAAATATCGATTGTACGACTGGTACTTCTAGTAATTCGCAGTTCTTGAGGTATATCCGGTTTCTCTGAATAAAAAATTAGAGGAATGTATTTGTACCTATACTATTTAATGGTTTTACTGTATTTTTATAAACAATTTTTAAATATACAGATGCATATACTTATAGTTACACTATTTAATGGTCTTACTGTATTTTTATAAACAACTTTCAACTATACAGATGCATATATTTATAGATATAATATCTAATGGTTTAATTGTATTTTATAAACAATATATATTTTCAAATATACAGAAATTATTGAGAGAAACTAAAATCAGTAAACTTAAATAATGAATTTAAAAACAATTTAAAAATTTTTTAAAAACAAAATATTTAAGTAAATTTATTTTAGTTTTTAAAAGTACTTTGAGCATTAAAAAATACTTTTAATTTTAAAGTACAATTCCTTAAAGTATAAGACAGTTTATTTTCTTAAAACGTATTATCGATTTTAATTACTGTAAAATTTTTACGCACTTTAAAATCTTAAATTATTTTATTTAAAAATATTTAGTTATTAACAGTAAAATAACTCTTCCTCAAATAATATTTAATAACAAGTATTAGTATTACATCTTGCAAACAAAAATATACTAAAGGCAAAAATATCTGAAATATTTAAAAGATTTTTAAAAAGTATCGTCTGCTTTTACCGAAAGTGTCATTTATAATAATTTAATCGCATTGTTAAATGCCGAAGAAATTCCAATTGCTTATTGATTATTCATTTGGCTTCAACTTTTTGCATTAGTTACATATATTTGGAATCTTTTATTGTAATGCAGTTAATGTTAATGATTTTAAGAATAAAGAATTTAAAAATCCTGAAACAATCTTACAAAATTTCTAAACATACTTGCTCATTTTCTGCCTTATTTTCATATTGCATTTTTTTCATAGTCAAAATGCAATGCTTTAACTATGTTTCGATTTCAGCTGTGAGAAAAGTTAAAAAATTTAACTCAAAATGGAAGAATTTTAATTCAAAATTAGTTCTACTTTTTTGTTAATTTCCTGTAGTTATATATTTAACTTAATTATTTTTCTTTTGTCATTTATTTTTTGTGGACACTAATCTTTATTTATTAGAAAACAACAACAATATTTCAAGAAAAAAAACGAGCACATTTATGAAGCTTAATTTTTTTACCAAATGCAATAATTCATAATAATCGAGCAATTTTTTCGCAAGGGTCAAAAAAGGAATACGACTAATTATACAATAGAAGCCAAAGACAAGTAAAATTTTCCAAACAAACAATTATTTTCATTAAGTATGCATTCTTTGAAGACAATAAATAATTTATATTCTGCCATGTTTTATTCATTTATTTTTTAATTTTTTAGAGGAGAAAAACTACTTCTTAAGATCTTGGTTATGTTAAGTAGAATGACACATTTTCAAAAAACTCTTCTTTATGGAAAATTCCTCTATAATATTAATATTTTGCTCACATATAGCTGTGTCTTCTTTACAAAGCCAGAACTAGGATTTTAAATGATTCACTGTTACGTTTAATTAAAATAATAATAGGTGTTTTTCGTTACATTTTCAAAAAACTCTTCTTTATGGAAAACTGCTCTATAATAATAATATTTTGCTCACATATAGCTGTGTCTTCTTTGCAAAGCCAGACCTAGGATTTTAAGAGATTCACTGTTACGTTTAATTAAAATAATAATAGGTGTTCTTCGTTACATTTTCAAAAAACTCTTCTTTATGGAAAACTGCTCTATAGTAATAATATTTTGCTCACATATAGCTGTGTCTTCTTTACAAAGCCAGAACTAGGATTTTAAA
>BMAV01005391.1:90642-105655 GCA_019973955.1 Trichonephila inaurata madagascariensis
ATATATATATATATATATATATATATATATATATATATATATATAACTTAATAATTCTAAATTTTTTAAGAAAATACGCATGGACTGTAAAAGAGAGATGTATGTATAGAAAATTCAAAAGAATTGCGTTGAAAAATCTATGTTTCAGAAGTTTCAAATTTATATCCACTATAAGTTATAAGTATTAGCGGACAAAATTATGTTTAATAAAATCAATCAGTTGGTTTTTTTAATTTTAAATACCAAGATAATAAAGATAATGATAAGAAACTGAAATGTAATAATTGATTGAAACTCTCCCCGTAGAGATTCACAGAATCAATAAGGACTGCATGCATGATATCAAATGGAATTCAATGACATAATTAGCATATGCCATCTCTTTGGCCCTCTTAAAAATTAACTTGATTAATTTAATTGTTTTAAAGTTCTTTTTCGGATGGTAATTTTCATTAATAACAATGATGAAAATGATGGGACATCTAGTTTTCTGTATTCTTCATTAGGGTAGATTGTGGAAGGGAAAACAAATTCTTTTTAACTAGAATTAACGTTTGTGAAAAAGATATTCTATGGTATAGAAACTATGAGAAAAGTAATTAAAAATTCCTTTCGAAATTTAATATTGGCACAAGGAAATTGAATTTTTGGAAAAATGGTAACTGTCTTAATTTTGGTTAGATGATTTTGACTCGAAATGAAATTAATTTTCTGTAATATAAATAACCCAAAGCAATGATTATTGATAAGTGAGTACTGTGTGTGTGTAAGTAGGGAATAGTACAACATACATTACAGTATTTTCTAACCCTTAGCATTGTCTCCTAGAACCGTTGAATGACACCGATCGTAACTGTTTTACATCTTCCGCTTTACCATGCACAACAATTTCGACAGTAGGTTTTAAGGAAATGAATACTTCATAAAGAAGCTGTAAAATACACCTGATGTTTTTCTTGTTACTATTTATTAGGTATACTTTTGTAGCGGCGGTATCTATATAAACCAGTAACAGCCCGCCTGACTAGTGATCCTTTTGGTCCTCTGTGCTTACGGTGCTTAAGGACCCGAGTTCAATCCACATTGGAGCCCCTGGATGAACCTTGAAAGAAACCTACGCGCAGCTGACTTTGCGCCATCTATCCGCCGCAAGAGCAACCAAAAGCTGTCAGACACTCATGACGCAGCAAAGCAAGCCGTCAGACCCACATGACGCAGCAATCAAAGTCGTCAGATCTTAATGACGCTACAGCAACAACTCACACGTTTGCCATTAGAACTTATCTTTCGTTGCCTATCAAAAAATGCATTGGTAGGGGAGTGTGTAGTGGTGGTATCTATATAAGCCAGTAACAACCTCCAATCTATAGTGATCCCTTTCGTCCAGCGGCAAGTTACATGCTTACAAATCGGAAGGTACCGAGTTCTAATCCTCAGTTTCATCGGAAAAGAGTTAAGAAAAGCTAAAGTTTCTGTTTTTTTTCTTTTTTTAAAGAAAATTTGTACTTTGACTTTTTGCCATAAGAAACTCAAATACCTAACCTTCATTCTGCTTGTGACAAACTTAAAATAAAAACTAATTTTTCAATTTATTTTTCGCTGTATCTATATTCGAGAGAACTTTTTTTTCACATAAGTAGGTTTTGAAATTCTGAAAAAACTATTCTGATCCACCCCCCATTATGCATGTTTAAATTTTAGATTTTTCGATATATAATTCAATAAGTGCCTTGTGACTGTAAACTATTTAAAATTATATAAAATCTGATTAAGTTTAAGCTGTAAATGAAATTAAATGAGATATTTTTTTAATGATTTAAAATTAGTTGGACATATCCGGGGTTTTGAAAATAATCTATAATGATTTGTATAATTCAATATGATCTCAAAAGCGGGGATAAAATTATTAAATTCATTCGGTGCGTAGAATCTGGGATGTGTATGATTCAGTTGTAATACATTAAATCCTTTCGGACCTCTGGAAATGCATGAATTATTATTTTTTGTTTTTATCCTTTTTAATATTATTTAAATTGCCTATTTTTAAAATTTGCTTATACCTTGCTAATTAATAATAAACACTGTGAAATTTGCAATAGACAATCTAATTCAATTACATTAGATAATGTGAATAAATAATATTTCTTAACTATATAATCCATATAATCTTTGAATAGCTAGAATGCAAAATGGTTTACTTTATGATTATAGAAAGATTTTCTGCATAAAACGCTTCAATATATGCAGTATTAAAATAAATGAAACTCTAAGACTAAAAGTAATCTAAATGCATGGTATTTTTCAATAATTAGTAATACTATTAATTATTCTATTTTAAATGCTTATAAAATGTTTCAATAATATTTATGAGACATTATTTGAACAATCTAAAGGATTTAAACAAGATTAATTTAAGTGTTTAAATCTATTACATCATAAGTATACGAAGAAAGGATTAAAAATATTAACTCAGTATTTTGTGAAATATTCTCCGTATATATTTATGATTTTAATTAATGTGAAGTAGTTATTTCGGAAGAGAAGATTAACATGGATTATCAAGAAATACAAATTTTAATATTGTAAATAACAAATCTTTATTCAAACATGTTCTTTTGTGTTTAATTCCCTCTGTATTAGTTTTAATATCTATATTATTTTGGTCGTATAAATTAAGTTTCAACAATTCTGTTTAAAATTTTTATTTAATCTAAATATTAAATTTTAAGTGATGCATATATTGCTAACTGTTAAAAATTAATAATACTATTATTGACTATTACTAAAACTACTCTCATTTCGTTATATTTTAGCACATTACTTATTTTAACATTAGTTTACTTTAATAAATTCTTTTTCTATCCATTTTACGTTTCAAATTCTTATGTTTTCTTCATACTGTCACTGGAAACTGACTCAAAAACTTTTTTATTTGCATAACATATAAATTTACAGAAATTTTCCTTCTTCATATCTAGAATACTTAGTGATTTGTAAATAAAAATTATAGACTTCAATCGAAATTATATCTCAGATATAACAGCATAATTCTTTTTAAAGTCAATTCCTACTTTGTTAGAAAAACGTACTGGCTCCATCTATTACAGCTAATTGTGTAACTTCGTGAGAAATAACGCAGAATAAATATAAAATTAAAAATGAATTTTAATTAATGAATTAATTTTTGAAAAAAAAACTGCATTAACATCAAGTGACATCCACTACAAGTCTAAGAAATGTATTTGATCTTGAATGAATGAATAGAAGGTATCTTATTAACGATTGAAAATTTCAACAAGATATATATTTATAGGGAGAGAGTGAACTAATACTAGGAATGGGAAACAAACACTATCTTACTCAGCTTGGATAATTAGTAGCTGAAATGTGTGTAATATATGCAATAAACTTAATTTTCACTGTTTTTTACATTTCGGTGAAAATGAGAAACAAACTCAAAAATGGTAAGTTAGCATGGATATTTGGAATGTATTTGATCAAACAATTCGTTGTAATATATTGCATTATTGATGTTAAGTATCGTAACTGTATTTACCTTGAATAATAAGCTGGATATTTGTTTCGTCTTTACCATAAGAATTTCTTGCAAGGCAGGTGAAAAGAGCAGAATCTCCACGGTCCACTGATTCAATCAGAAGTTCGGAAAGGCTCCCATTTGTGAAAACTGTCTCAGTTTGGCGATATCTATAAATATATATAAACAAAAAACATTAGTATAGACATTAAAAGTCCATCCAAGAAAACAAAAATGAATTTTGCTCAACGCCACTTTTATACAATTAATTTTTAAATAATGTGATCTGAAAATTTTTCTTTCATGTGTTCTCTCTCACTTTTAGTACGCAATCAAAAATAGTTGCATTGAAAGCATTAATATGTATATTATTTGCCCAGATGTACACCGTCGTGTACATCTGGACAAAATATTGTGAACACGTCCACTTTTTTCAATGAACTCGTCTGGATGACATGGAAGCCACGTGATTAAGAAAAAAAAATTGTATTTAACTGCTTCTAAAGAGGGTAAGATATCATTCTCGTACTTATACTTTTGGAAATGAGAGGAAAGACGGTTGGTTTTAGCCAATTTGTAAGAAGGCAGGTTACAAAAGCCCAAAGACTCGGAATGAGTATCTCCGAAACAGCATGACTGGTAGGTTGTTTATGTTCTGCTATTTTTAGTATTTATGTCACGTGGACCAATAATGGTGAAACCAGAAGTATACACCTAGCTGTTGGACGTCCACACGCCATCAAAGACAAAGGACGTCGGAAATTGTCCCATATGGTAAAGCAAAATAGGTGCCCGAAAGTGGCTCAGCTAACAGCCCTATGCAATGCAGATCTAAGTGCAAGTATTTCTGATCATTCAGTTCAGTGGACACTGTAGAATAAGGAACTGCAAAGCAGACCTCCCACTCGTGGACCTGTGTTGACCAAGCGTCATGGCCAACTACACCTAGAGTAAGCTCAGAAACATTGAAACTTGAGCATAAATAAATGAAATAGAGCTTTCTAGTTGGAATGATCAATATTTCTCATTCATCACATTGATGACGTGTCAGGGTGCTCCATCTTCCACAGTCAAACAATTGCTCCCTCCATATACACAACCTGGGGAGGGCAGCATTTTGTTTTGGAGAACGTTCTTATGGGTGACTCTGGGACCCTTAGTTCTGGTAGAAGGAACTGTGAAAGCTGTAGACTATTTAAGCATAGCCGAGGATCAATTGCACCCTTATGTGGCGTCTGTTTTCCCTAATTGGAAATGGAATCTTCCAGAAGGACAGCGTCCCAGTTCGAAAGGCTAGAATTATGTTAGAAGGGTTCATACAGCATAAAGATGAATTCCAATTAATATACTGATCACCTAACTTTGCGGATCTTAACTTGATACGGCTGATTTGGGTTTTCATAGAAGGACAGCTTAGATGTCAAACATCTTCCTGTCGGAATACCTCGAATTTATGTGACCACTGCTTAGAAAATTGGTACAACCTGTCTTTAGTCATTTACCAAGAACTTGTAGTATTCATACCAATTTAAGTTGCAGCTGTTTTGCAGGCAGAAAAAGGTGTAACGTGTTATTGAGTAGGTGTTCATATTGTTTTGGCTCTCACATGTAAATATTTCTACCATTGTGCTTATCTTGGATTTGGTGGATTTTGAAATGAAAGTATGTACTTTTATGGTAACTTTTTCCAAGAACTAAGAATTCTAGCAATTGGACATTCATATTATAAACTGAATACTCTAGATTGTTTTTTATTTTCTGAATTATGCGACACACACATTTTTTGTGTAGCGCCATAAGAATCACTTAGTGACCATTGTATCCTAGTGGTCATGGTCACGAGCTTGTAACTGGAGTGTCATGGATTCGAATCCAAGTGTTGCTGAAGACCTATCGTGTACCATAGAACTGTCTTTATTATTATTATTATAATTATTATTTTGATACTTATATGTGCCTTAATACTTTGCACTGAAATTAATGGTATAAAAATAACAAACTTAGAATGGTTATTATAGAGCAAGTGACTTTGGTGTTTACTGCGCTTCCTAATCTTTGCACATAAGTATTAAAGTAGCTCACAATAATTCCAAAAGTACCATAAACTACGCAATACCGCAAATATATTGTTAAGAATAATCTAAATAGTTATTCCTCATGTACTTTAATTGCGTGTTATTCACAAAGAAAATTTTTTATTTTCTTTATTTTTTATATAAAAAATACATTATCCTTACTTTATGATACTTTTCTATGCATGCTAGTTTTCATAATGATAAAGGTAAAACTTTTCAAAAGAATGTAATGAATTTATTAATTAAAGCTCTTTTTTTATGCAGCTTGAAAAGCCTATAAGGATTTTAAATTGCAGTTAATGAATTAAATAACTATAAACTCTTAGGACACTTCCCTTCAAGAATAATAATTATTTTCTGATTTTAAATTAAATCTGAAATCTTTGTTCACTTGAGAAAATAATCTTTTAAATTAAATTTGTATGTTTTTAATGATACTTGCAGTGACTGTTTTCTCCCCTTTCTTCAATAGTTCTGTATTTATACTAGTTACCTTTTCCTAAATAAGTTAATTAGTTTTTTTTCCCTGTTAAAACTAATTTTCACTTGATTTACGTTTAGTTACAAATTTAAAATGATTGTGCTTATTTATATATATTACAAGTTTCTTTAAATAAATTTGTTTTCTTTTTCCGAAAGAGAATCTTTTTCCGCTTGATTTTTTTCCTGTTATTGAATATTAGAGATTTCAGGATACCAGTTTAAAAAGAATTTTTTTAATAATAAGTATGCTACTATATTTAAGATGCTTCTCACTTTCAGAAAAAGGTAAATATGAGTTTTTTTTTTAAATGAAATTTTTTCCTTAACTTTGATTGCGGCTTTCTTCCTTTCAAATCTTTTAATATTACAGTAGTATTCAAATTACATAAACTGTAGTGAGCTCTCATGCGTATTTTCCCTTAACCAACCTCTGGGGTTCCTTTATGACGTTGCATGGTGAAAAACTCGCCTCTTAACAAAATCGTTACTACAGAAATAAACAGTGCTCTTTAAACAAATTTGAGGCGAGAATTGGAATGCCAGTAGATAGTTGTGAGGCGATAAAAGGTTGATAATAATCTCCAAGATTCAGACTGATTCAGGAAAAGATCATTGATCTACTGGAAGAGTGAAGTTGGCAACAAAGTACTTCGTTTCCTACTTCCCTGCATGCCACCAATCCAAGCCTAACCCTTTCGTTGATATGGCAAGTTCAAATACTAAATGCGAATCCGTTATTTAACGAGTTTTTAAACAATACAAGATTAATCCCCCAAAACAATAAGAATAATTATTAGTATGACTATAATCTAGCCAATTCCGAATATTTTGAGGCCTTTGACTTGAGCGTTGAAGTCCAAGAAATTTGCATCACAGCTTAAGTCCAAGAATAGTTGTAAATCTTCCAATAGCGGAGCATAACCACTCCCACGCAATGTTTTCCACCCCTTAGTTCGTGTGGCACCCAAACTGGAGACGAAACCAAGCCTTTTAATGTAATACAAAGCAGTAATCTAATGAATTCCGAGCTTGAAGATCACTCCTAAGGAAGTTTATGCGGGATTGGTCCTGATCATACTGCGTAGCACTTCGTCACTGACATTTGATGACCTTCCTGATCTGGGTTCAACTTTCAAAGAAAAAATACCCAAGCAAAATTACACAAGCCATCTTTGATCTCTTCGAGCTGTTTCTGCTTCCTCTCCAAACACGCCAAACAATTTTTTTCCCCTCCATCACGTTATTCCTTTTTTGGAACTGTTAAGAATATAGATTTAAGGTATCCGACTACGTTCGGAACCGTGATTTTGCAAAACTGTATAAATGGATAATATTTATGATATTTAGTGTCACTTAGGTTAGAAAACGTATGTA
Source organism: Trichonephila inaurata madagascariensis (assembly GCA_019973955.1). Taxonomy (NCBI): domain Eukaryota; kingdom Metazoa; phylum Arthropoda; class Arachnida; order Araneae; family Nephilidae; genus Trichonephila; species Trichonephila inaurata. The sequence goes on from BMAV01005391.1 coordinate 98,110, forward strand.
AAATTGTTTTAAGAATATTATTACAATAAAAAATTATTTAAGTACACTATTTTGACAAAAAATGAACATAGAACGACCCATTTTCAAAATATTTTCCTTTTGTGAAAAATGCTTCTATTATAATAATAGTTTGCCTGTCTATAGCTCAAACCTCTGTACAGAGACTCAACTAGAATTTTTGAAATATATAACTTAAAAGTGGATTTATCCATGTTTTGCGACAGCAGAGGGGATAAATCTTAAGAAAAAAAACGCCGATAATTATTTCAATGGGTGGTAACTCTGAAAATAATGTGAATTTTCCAAAAATCCTAGTTCAGACTCTCTGGAGAAGTCTTTACTTTGTATAAGCGCGAAATATTGTTTTTTTAGAAAGAACATTTTGAAAAAAAGATTATTCTAAATTAATTTTTTTTGCCAAAATATTTTCTTTTAATAATTGTTTTTGTCAAAACATCCTTAAAACAATTTTATACATGTATTCTAATCTAACTGACACTAAATATCATGAAAAGTATCCATTTATGTGTTTTTTTAAAATCACGGTTCCGAACGTAGTCGGATACCTTAAGTGCATTTTGTCTTCACTCATGATGACAGTTTTACAAGTGAAAAAAAATCCAGCTAAAATGCGTAAAAATGTGTATAAAACACCAATAGTAACTAATCTAACCAGTTTTAAACGATTTCAGTAGGACCCGAACTCTTGCTAAGAATCGGCAACGCATAAAAATGCACTAGTGCGAAAACGAAAGAACTTCCTTATACGCAATACATACATTTTGAATCATAACTGGAGTTACCAACGCAAGAACATAAGAAATACATATTTTTAGCTCTGGAATTGTTTTTGGCCGAGGAAGTATATACGCAAGGTATTTGGCATAAAAATGTAGAAAGAAAGTTTAAGGTGTCAAGTCTGGAGATTTAGGAGGCTAAGAACACACAAAATACATTATAGACAACTTCAGTATGACCAATCCAATGCATTTGAAGTTGTTTGTTTTAAAATGTGCAAACTTCCTAATAGGGGTGCTCCATCATGCCGAAAGAATTCATTCGTGGGTTCTTCATATAACTTTCGCATCAATAACTACACAAATATGTCAAGGAGGACGTTTGATATAACATTTATGACATTTTCAGTAATGATACGGCTATACCAGTGCTTCTCAATCGTTGAATATTGGCAACCCAATATTCAATCATAATTTTTCTCGCGCCCCCCTTCCATACAATAAAAATGTATTGAATTCAATAATACTATACTTTGGCGCTAAATCTATAATACGACTTTTAATTCTTAAGTGCCACCGGCATATATGAACGTCTCATTCAGCCAGTGATTTAATTGTCCTGGACGTATGTGTACGTCTTTCCAGAGTACAATCTTTTGCGAAGGATTTACTAATTTCAGAGAATTTGGTTATTTATTCCTTTTCTACACTCCCCCCTCATACACCACATACGCTCACCTACTTGGTAAATGGTGGCATTGGAGAGCGAATCGCCTAATTTTTAATCGGCACTTAAAGGATCAATTATAAACTGAACAAATTATGTTAATTTTTGCATATAATTTTACATATGACAAGCCCATGGGGTCACTGGTAACTATTAAGTTTTTTCTAAGTATTGTTAAATTAATTATAAATTAAATTGTGCAGTACTCTCTGATATATTTATAAGTGTAAATTTGTACTTAATTTTTTATTGTGTCAGAATGCATTTTGTTCGGTAAATTAAGAATTTTTTTTAATAATCCTTTGTTTTTGACTTTGCAATATGCTCACGCCCCCTCGTAGGGTTATCACGCCCCCCTAGGGGGGCGCGCCCCACAGTTTGAGAAACACTGGGCTATACAAAACCGTTCTGACAATGGCATAGCATGGACACGCGGAAGCACAGGCTTCTGATTTATTGCACTTGCACCACAACTAATGAAATATTGAACCTTCTATGTTCTGCTGTGCAATCCTTATCGATAAACTCTTTTTAATCGAATAATTATAGCCTTTTGAATTCGTTATATTCATTTTGAATCAATCTATATATATGTGTGTGTATACAGCCGTAGAAACTTAAATAGTATTGGTAAATTGAACAATAGCAATATATATATATATACATACACATATGTATATAATTGTTCTTTCAATACTTAAACCATAATAGTAATTTAGCTAAAATTTTGTATTATTTTCAATTCAGATTCATCTTAATATATTCTACAGTCAGAAATCCTCAGAACTTCAATATTTCTGTTTTTATGTCTGGTTACATAACTTGAAAATATATTTTTAGTTTATGAACATAAATCATTTTTTGAATGTCAACATTCCAGTAAATTTCTACAGTGGTACAAAAGTCAACCCGGAATGTCAATTTAACAGAAATTTAGCGCAATATTCCAAATTGAATCAACTTTTCTGGCTTATAAATCATTTTTCTTCCGAACATTCGAATCCGGGACACCGATGTCATCAATCAAAGATGTCAAGACTGTATTTCACCTGACTTCGAAATGTTTATTTCAAATGGTATACTTCTGATATATGATATTGAAAGAAACTATATACGTTCGTGTTTCTTTATCGAAAGCAAGATCTTTATGTCTAAATGCAGTCTTCAGAATTGAATATCAAAGGTTTCATTTATATGAAGCGAAATTGGAAGCTACCATTGATTTTTTTTTCTCTTTTTGGGTGGGTGAAAGCTTTCTTATGAATGATGCTGTTATATAAATCTTTAAAATACTCACAAAAATGTCTAGCAGAAATCTTTCAGATGATATTTTTGTAGAGAAGAGTGGCTTTCTTATGAAAGTGTAAATATTGTATGTACATTTTAGAAATAATTACACTGATGGACAGAAAAAAAAATTAACACACCAAGAAATAATTGTGGGATCGTAAGGAAACCTGGCATAAAGGTACATGTAAGGGAAGTATGTAAATTATTAGAAATGCATCGCGATTGCACATAACGTATAGCATCCTGCAACCACATGTGTTGCCACTCATGCAACGGCTCTGAGGAGCCATTTTTGAACAAGAAAATGACCAGCCTCACACGGCAAGGGTGTTACAAGACTGTCTCCACACTGTAACTACCCTTCCTTGGCCTGCCTGATCTCCAGATTTGTCTCCAATCAAGCAAATCTGGGATAATTTGGGACGGAGAGTTGGACATTCCACGAGTTTGAACGTACTAGAACAGTGTTTCTCAAACTGTGGGGCACGCCCCCTAGGGGGCGTGATAATCCTACGAGGGGGACAATTTGAGTGGTTTATAATTAAGATAGTATTGTAGTTTTAGAGTCGAAGTACATTATTATTGCATTTAATATATTGTTATTGTATGGGGGCGCGAAGAAAATTATGATTGTGTGAAGTTTGGATCGCAAGTATTAACACTTTGAGAAGCACTGTACTAGAGGCAAAGTTACAGCAAATATGAAACGAAATGTCTCAAGACATTATACAAAACTTGTATGTTTCAATGTTTGATCATATCGCATCCTGTATTCGTGCTATATATAGAGAGGGTTCGACAGGGTATTAAATCCTCCGTTCTTTTGCATTTTTCTCTGAAATAAATGATCCTTTTTGTTTGATTTTCTAATCATTTAATTATATCAAAGTAGTCAATACGTATGTAAAATTTTGTTTCATTTTGACGACTCCTTCTTGGTGCGCTAATTTTTTTGTCCATGAGTATATAAACACATGTATACATTAAATTTAAGATTGCAATTCTTTTTTCCACTGTTTTTACTTATATTAAATAGGTTTTTAAATATATTTTTGTTATTCTCTGTGTAGTTTTGCTTTAAATTATTAAGAAATTATTTTTAAAGAATTATTGAACATTTTATAAAGGTTGCTCTAATGAAAAGTTTACGAGTGAGTGAGTTAATATTAACGTCGGACTGCTCGGCTACATGAGGGCTTTTGGCGACGTACCACGTCATTTTGAACCATGGTCAAGTGACATGGACGACACCTAAGCTGGCAGCCCTCTCTCCTAACTACCACACCAACGGGAGGACGTTTCAGCTCTCGACAGATTTAACGCGCATCGCTGCCCTACACGGCGGGTCTTTAGTGGTACTGGGCTCGAACTCATGGCATGCCTGCCATGATTCGATACCTTGACCACTGGGATACCGCAACCCTTATGAAAAGTTTACTGATCAAAGCAAACGGAAATATTTTGTACTTCGAAATTCTCAGGTCTAAAGTATAAGGAAAAAATTAAACTTATTAATTCATTTCTTTCAGTACAAGGAAAATGTGTCATATTGTGTACTGAGTACTTTTAAGTAATGCTATTATTATTTTATAGACCTAATTCTCCAATCCTGCACAGTTTTTGATAAGAAAAGACGAAAATTTGATCGAGAGGTAAAAGTTTGGAAATTATAAACGAAATATTTAATAAATTTAACCACCTCTATTTAATATTATGTCCTTATTTATAAAGTGAGAAAACTTCAACTTGAAGTTTAAAGGAAAAAAAAAACCTGTTTGAACTCAATAGAGTCTCATTAAAAAAAGTAACAAACAATTTTATGTTAAAAGGCAAAATACTATTATTAGTTCCTTTGGCATATTATTATATACCAAATTATATATTATATACCAAATTGTTATATACCTTATTTTCCTTTTTACCTCAGGTATAAATTTACCTGAACTGATAAGACCTTTTTTTTTATTGAATTTTATTTAAAATTAATATTATAAGAAACAATCGGGTTTAATCTTGTCAGTCTTTAAGAAAAAACTTACTTGAGTATAGTAGTGTGGAGTTTTGGAAATAGAGAGAGAGAGAGAGGGGGTATAAATATTTTTTAATCTATAAGGTAACATATTGTTTAATCCTCTTTGGAATTTTCAGATTTAGAATTATAATGAGGAAGATAATGATGTTATTTCATTTTACCATTTGCTTACATGCATGTTATTCTTACAGCATTTCTATATCAGATTCTAAAATTATTTGTGTATGGTTTTAAATAAACATTAATAATGCTACAAACACACACACACACATTAAATTATTATTAAAAATTTAAATTTGATTAGGAAGCGAATGCTTAAGGTATCCGACTACGTTCGGAACCGTGATTTTAAAAAATCACATAAATGGATAATTGTCATGATATTTAGTGTCACTTAGATTAGAATACATGCATAAAATTGTTTTAAGGACATTTTGACAAAACAAATTATTGAAATACAATATTTTGCCAAAAAATGAACTTAGAATAATCTTTTTTCCAAATGTTCTCCTTTTGGGAAAACTGCTTCTATTATATTAATAGTTTGCCTATATATATCTCAAACCTCTCTACAGAGGCTCAACTAGAATTTTTGAAAAGTTCGCATTATTTTCAGAGTTACCACCAATTTAAATAATTATTGGCGTTTTTCTCTTAAAATTGCTCCCCTCTGTTGTCGTAAAATATGGATAAACCCACTTCTAAGTTATATCATTCAAAAATTCTAGTTGAGCCTCTGTACAGAAGTCTGAGTTATATTCAGGAAAACTATTATTATAATAGAAGCATTTTTCACAAAAGGAGAACATTTGGAAAAAAATTATTCTAAGTTAACTTTTTGCCGAAATATTGTATTTAAATAATATTTTTTGTCAAAATGTCCTTAAAACAATTTTATACGTGTATTCTTATCTAAGTGACACTAAATATCATGAAAATTATCCATTTATGAGTTTTTTTAAAATCAAGGTTCCGAACGTAGTCGGATACCTTAAGTGATCTTGGGATCATCAAATCTCATATTTAAAAGAAAAGATAAACTAAAACGCGTTCTGTTTGTGTCGGAGTTAGAAAAAAAAAATTGTTTCATGTAATGCTTTTGCAATTATGATTACTCTACAGTTTTGGGTGAAATCAGCATTCTTCATACTTATTAGAGGGAAGTTATTTAAAAAATAGTTTGATTATATGAAAAAACAATAGATTGTAAAAAGAAAAATAAATGAAGGTGAGAAAAATTAGTTCTTATTTCGTATAGTATCTTTATATTAACAAAAATTGTTTTCAGACTTTAAAAAGGAACGTTTCTGTTTGTTTATGTCGGATATTGTGAGTGCTTTGTTTCGCTACGATTATTAAAACCAAAACAATTATTATTATCAGATTGATATATTAACATCATTACTCTAGCAGATATAAAACTTGACAATGCTTCGCATATCTTCATAAATCCTTTAAAACGTTGTCATTAGAGATAAAATATATTTTAAGATTGTACCAAATGTACCGTAGTGTGTTCGAAAATACCTAATTTACTTAATAACAAACATGAAATATATAGTTTTATACATGAATAACAGTTTTATGATAGAATTGCAAGATAACATATTTTTTGCTTATTTATTCCAATGAATGCTTTTTACCATACCTGGATAAGAGCTTTGCGTTCAAGGGCTGCCGATCTTTAGTCCAGAGAATTGTAAGTGGTCTTTCACCGTAAGCTTGACACGAGAGTTTTGCATCTTGTCCTTTTTTCACTATCTCTGCATGAAATTTGTTCGTAAAATGTGCGGCCACTGAAAGCAATTCAATTCATTTCATTAGTTAATTGACCAAATTTATAGATTTTAATCATTTGGTAAGATACTTCCAATTCAAGATTCTGCAATATGCTTATGAATATAATTTTTAAGGGGATTCAATTGACCAAAATCAGTCAAAAAATCAAATTTAATTTTTTTAGCCTAAATTTTTCTTTATATACTTTTCTATAACCTCACAAAATTTGGAAGCTCTAAACTTAAAAAACGCAGAATTATGATAGCTTTTACGTTCGTTTTTATTCACGTCCCTATGGCAAATCAAAACTTTAAATTTACTTATCTCAGAAAGATAAAATAACTAGTTTGTCTTCATTTAAAATGCTAAGGCTTTTTTTTCTATTGCGCCTAATGCTTTGAAAAATTTTTACCTATTCCCAATAGTACATGTAACAAAAGTTGGTATGCATTTTTGAATCAAAGCAATATTTAGTTTTTAAAAAATAATTAAACTCAGAATTTATACATTTTTTAAGGAATTTTCAATAAAGATTCATAAAAAGAAGTATTGTAAGAATACCAATCACGTTAACGCAAAACCTATACCAACTTTTATTATACATAGTTTGATGTACTTGTAAATCAAATTTCATGCGTGTATGTTAATTTTTGTAGGAGGAGTAGCATTTTAAAATCACTTGAAAAATTTCAAGTTTTTTCCTTAATAAATTACATGGCTAGCATTTTATGAAATTTTGAGAACAGAATATGTGTTTAACATAGTGTACATATATAGGAGGTAACCAAAAAATATTAAAAATCCTTAAATTAAAAATTTTTGCGTAAATCGTACCATGTCCCTTTAAAACCCCAAAAGAAACTCGGAGATTAATGCCAACAAATTTATTTGCTCATGAAGGATATTTTAAGAAGTGATCTGCTGATCTGTCCACAGAGAGAGTTTATGGGTGCATATTAGTACTAGACAAAAAAAAAAAAA
>BMAV01005391.1:119471-146475 GCA_019973955.1 Trichonephila inaurata madagascariensis
TTCCACTTTTAACCCCCAGCCCCCAGTGCCGAAATCCACTTAACAATAACAAAAAAAAAAAAAAAACAAAAAAAAAAAACCATGCTTGACAAATTTAAAATTTGTAGTTCTAATAGTTCAAAAGCGAATTTTGAAATCTATAACACTCTGTAACCTAAATTAGGAGTCAATTTTTGCAAAACCTGTTCTTAGCAGATCTTTATTAAAAAAGAAAAGAAAAAAGAAACATGCATAGCAAATTTTATGTTTGTAGTTCCAAAACGGAAATTTTTTCATTATCTCTGACGCACCCGTAACCCTACTTTTGAGTCGATTTCCTTGGAACTCATTCTTAATGGATATTTACTCAAAAGGAGAAACATGTGTGCAAAATTTCAAGTCTGGTAGGGAGATAGTTCCGTTAACATATTCGTCCAAGAAATCAAAATATAATATAAAAAGATAATGAGAGAATCTTGTTTTATATTCCATTTTGTTGTATTTGTTTACCTTATACGAATCAAGCTTGATGCAGGAATTTTTTTCTGCATGAAATAAAGATGCGCTTTGTTTACGGTATATAATTTATAATATTTTAGAAAGCCCCCTCTTACAATAACAAAAGTTATTATTTCTGTAATTGATTTAAATTATTTTGCAAACATTTTACATATAACATGAGATATAACAAGAACAAAAAAAAAACTTTCTAAAATGTTTTTTTTTATTTTCAACTAAGCATATTTTCTAAGACTAAATTAAAAGAAATTTTAATTTAAAATGATGTATTCTTAATTATGTATTAACTAAGAATATAACATATTCTGTTTTGATTAGGGGATAATGTTGATTCTTTTATGATTGAAATTTATTTGCTCTATCATGGAACTGAAATTTTAAGTTTTTATGTGATCACTAAGCACAATTAGATAAATTATTATTAATATTTTTTTTATAAGAACTTCAATTTTTTTTCAATCTTTTTATTTAATCTATATGAACAAATAAAATTTTTGCTTGTGTGTGTGTGTGTGTGTCTCTTTAGTACAACGTTAAGAGAACCGCAAACTCCATTTACAATGAGAAATACCAATCTAATTTCTTTAATTTATAATAATAATAAAAACCAATAAACATATAAAATTATAATTATTTTATAATAATAGTTATTGATAAAAAGTAAGAGAAATATTTTCTAACTAAATTTTGATTTATTCCCTTAGATTTTTTGATTCCTGAAATAAAAAATTTCTTCAATATGTTTTTTCCAATTTTATAGCTTATCTCGAGAAAAAAAAGGCATATAAAAATAAAATTCAGTAAAAATTTTCTTAAATTAATTATTGTATTTTTCCCAAGTTTTTTTTCAAATTAAAGTCCTCAATTAGAAAGTTTCTAAGAACGTTATTTTCCCCATCTTTTATATGTTTTAATAAGGCTTAAATAAAAAGTAATTGTTATTATTGAATAAATTAAAATCTTTAAGCTTGTCAGAGAATTGAACAATTTCGTATACCGCAATTTCGACATTGCAATGAATTTTAATCCCTGTTTATATAAAACCTCTTATTTTAAGAGAAATTTATATGTTCCCCTATTAAAGGAGCTACACATAATCATGGATTAAGTATTATATTGTAGGTTTCGAGACAGAATGACTACTATAAGCTTCATGTTCATGACGTCTTCGAAATTCTTTTTTAAATTACACTTTTGAAAGATCACATCACATTACATTAACCCATCTTACAAAAAAATAATGCATGCGCTTTCATAAGAATATAAGAACTGCTTCTAAATATATATTGTTATAAACAACAATAATAATTACATGTCGCTCAAATAAATGGAAGTTACGTTACACTAAGCCGGCTTTAAAATGGGAGCATTATATTAGAGATTGGCAAAGGCTCTTAAATAAGGCTTATCTCTGAAGAAAGGCCAAACCTTAATACCTCTAAGCAACTTGATAATCCTTTGAGAAGCCTGACAAAACTATTTCGCAACTTTTAATACGCAAAAATAATCTTTTAAGGGATCTTAGAGCTGATTCTAATTTAAGTTTGTATATTCCTTCCACCTGCTCCTCATAAATGCCGAAGTCAAGAGGTTGCATTTATGTTTAAATGTACTTAAATCCTTCGGAATTATTCATAGTGATGGGATGCAGAAGAATTACTAAATTTCCCCAGACAAATTCTGGGGCATGTTTTATTCTGAGGGTTCTTTGAATAAAATCCGTGCGAAGATAAAACGGAAAATGCATATAAAATAAATAAAGATGAATATTTTCTTTGTATAATTTATCATTCATAATCTACAAAATATGCATTTGGAATAATGTCTTAAAAACACTTCAAAATGAGAAGCTGTCTTCATAAAAATAAAGAGTTCTTTCACTACTAGTGGAAAGGGGATTTCTAAGATATTATAACTAGAACAAATGATGATAACAATAACAAAATTTCAACAGTTAAAAGCTAGCTGGAGAATAATTAACCCTTTACCGACCGCATTATGATTTACTGCAATTTTTTTCATGCAATATTTTTTTTGGATCACTACATTGAAAATTAAGGGATATACATAACTAAAATACTCAACTTTGGGAAATTTTATCCATTAGATCTAATTAATTAATTAAACATATTCAACTGTAAAACTAATTATGTACACTGTTCACTTAAAATAAATAGTCAAATCATTTTATAAGGTCTTCATTAACATACGAAAAAAATAAGACACTTAAATTTTGACATTAACTATTTTTCCGGGACAATAATGATAATCTTCGCAATTCACTGAAAACGCCGTCAGCTGAAAACGCAATTACTGCTATGAAACTATTCGTCCTTCCCGCTAAAATACTCATCATATCCCGTGCTGCCATATACCTTGGAAAAGTGGATTTCAAAAAATATTCCTGCTAAGTATCGTCAGAATATTCATAAAAATGGTTATTTTATGTAATTTTAAAGTGAGTGGTACTTATAAGTACTGTCGGCCGATAAATGAAAATATTTTCATAAGCTTGAATATACAAATGTTAATGGTAAAAAGATGTACCTGAAAGAAAAATTTGTATACATTTGTTATATACATATATGTATAAGTACAATTTTCAAAATGTGTTGGTCTTTTATACCTGTTATATAATTGATAAAGATACAAAGAGAAACAGATGTTTTCTCCTTAAAATAAAATATATAATTTTGTTTGAAAGAAAAATAGTGTTTGTTTTTTAACACCTTAACTTCTGAGGAAATGATACGAAATTCATCCCCTCCCCAGTGCCACCGTTTTTCAAACTGGCGCGCGTTGATACTCGTTTTATTGGGGGAAAAGAAAAGGCGCGTTTTTTCTCCTAAAATTGTTTACAAAAGAAAGAAAAAAAAGAAAGAAAATAAAATAAAAATATAAAATAATGAAATGAAAATAAAAATAACTAATCTCTAGAGTTAGAATATAATAAAAAAATAAATTATAACTTTTTTATTTGTTCTGTGATATATCCTCAGACATGGTTGAACAAGTAAACCAGTATCACACTCAGTGCATTTGTACAAAAAATTATAAGGCTCTTATTACACACGGTAAGCGAAAATTACAACAAATGAAGAATGGAAAAGAGCACACTCAAACAAAACAACAAGAAAAATCTCTTAGCTGTGAAGGTAATATACCCTTTCAAAATCCTTACCCACCTCTTCGAAATATGTAAATTATTTAGAAGCACTGTAAAACTCACGTTATTGTTTTCCAAAGCCATGGGACTAGTTTTAAACCGAGCAGCGATATATATTCTTTATTAGGCTTAATTGATATTCCATTTTCTTTAACATTAAGCCATATAAGTTTTGAACTTCATATTGTAGGGAAAAAATTGCGGGAAAATATCTGGAGAATTATCACATTTTAAAACTATTTCATTATAAGTGGTTTATTAAATGTACTGTGTTGTTTAATTTCCATTAAAAATTGAAATATTTTTCTGAACAAGAACGAGTGTGGTAACGGTAAAGGAATGATCAAGATCACGAACTCGTGACAAAAATGTTTCTCTCGAGTTGTCGATTTGAGTCCAGTTGGTACTAAAGACCCATCTTGTAGAGTTTAATTAACATCGCACGGAGTAATAGGAAAGGAACTGGTAATGAACTTCGTAATTTTTAACCGTGAATAAGTGAGGAGGGGGATATCTGAACTGATACCCCACTTTCCTAACTTCAACATCCCGCCAAAGTGAGGACTTTGAACTACAACATATTTAATGTCTATCAGCCCATCTACACGGTGGATCTTCAGTGGCATCATGAGGCCACGGTAGCCTATTGGTCAAGGTATCGGATTTTGGCTGGTGTGTCATGAGTTCGTGCCCAGTACCACTAAAGACGTGTCGTATAGGGAAGCGTTGCACGTTAAATCTGTCAAGAGCTCAAACGTCCTCCCGTTGGTGTGGTAGTTAGAAGAGGAGGTGCCAGCTGAGGTATCGTCCTCGGCACTTGACCATAGTTCAAAATGAAGAGGTCCGATGCCAAAAGCCCTCGTGCCTTCATTCCAAAAGCCTTCATTCACTCATTCACTCAGTGCATCATAGTGACCATGGTAGTCTAGTGGTCAAGGATACGGACTCGTAGCTGGCATGTTATGAGTTTGAGTCAAGTACCGCTGAAGACCCATCGTGTAGGGGGAGTGATGCACATTAAATCTTTCAAGGCTCAAACGTCTTCAAAATGGTGTGGAAGTTAGGAGAGGAGGTGTCATCTCATATGTCATCCTTGTCACTTGACCATGTTTCAAAATTATGAGGTCCATTGCCAAAAGCTATCGAGTAACAGAATAGTGCGATGTTTATATTCAATCACTCACTCACTCACTCAGTGGCATCAGGACTTGAACCTACAACTCGATGACGATATCGTGACCACGACCACATGGACAAAGACTTCATGTGGTATGGGTGGAAGTTTGAAGTGGGGAGCGTTTGATCATTTGTGTCTTATACTTATCACTTGAGTGGTTTCACCAACATCCTTGTTTTGTGACGTAAATAATCAATCAATAAATCAATAGATAGCATTTCTCTTAAATTAGGTAAAATTTTTGTTTAGTACATGTACTTCGAATGATATTAATCGGATTAACAATTCCTTCTATGAAAAAAAAATTCATTTCTCAATTTTTCTTTACAAGATCAAAAACTTCCTGATTCGTTGTAACTTTACTTACATATAGTTAAGAATACTTATCTCTAGTGCTGAGCGTCAAAGCGTTAATGAGATTGCAAAGAGAAAAAAAAATGTTCTACAACAAAGGATTCTTTATCATAGCTTAATTAAGAACAAAAGTGCGTCCGGAATTTTGCTTTTGTTATTGAGCTTTTACAGTTTCCTTAAAAAAGATGATGAAAATTTGTATGTAAGAGAATACAATTACTCCTGCATCGATTTTTTTAAAAAGAAAAATGTTTTTAAAAAAAGCATTTTTTTTTTTTTTTTTTTTTGTAGAGTAAAAATCTCATACTTTCTACACCCTCTGAAACATATGTTTACATTGTTGTAATGAAAACACTGCAAAATGCCAGATTATAAACTAATTTGTAAGATAAACGTGAACTAGAAATGCTTTTAAGACTTTCTTTATAAGATATAATCCCTTCTTTGAAACTTTTGTAATTTAGATGTTCGCATTAAAATTATATGCTCATGCTTTTAGCGTGAAAGAAATGAACTTCACGCTGTGACCTAAATTTTTAAGGGTAAGGAAACAATGTCTTAGATTTTGATTGAAATGAAAGCATTAGTTAAAATATATTTATATTAAAACGAGTTCTAATGTTTATTTTCCATCATGGCATAAAAGCAAATTTTGAAATATTTTTTTTTTCAAATCTTACTGTTAGTTCACTCTCTCAATATATATATGTAAGGATAGTTAAATTAGATTAAAAAATTAAATTCCCTATCTAGCACTCTTAACTCATATTTTTCATTTCATCTTCAAGTATCAAACTGATCACCCATTTATTTCATCCGAACATATGACCTAGTCAATAAACATGTCTAATTCCAGATCGTTATATTTAATAGCTCTATATGTCAGCATTAACTTTGAAGTACACTCATAAAATCCGCGATACTTAGAACATCCGTGTTTAAGTGGTAACGCACTTAGCTTTCACGGTGGCGTTTTTTTTTCACTCTCCTCTCAGCGTCAGAGCTTGTATAGATTTCATCAAATAAAGATCCTTTTTAAAATTAAGTCTGATTCTGGCTCAAAACATGACAGATATATATGTATGTATCTTGTTCAAATTTTCAATCCTTAGTAAAATACTTTCTATTCATCCATTCAAATTCAAATAATTTTTTAAAACTCGTATGGATAACACTTGATGCTAATGCAATTTTTTCAAAATTCGCTAATTAAATTAAACAATAAAAAATAGTAACATACAAAAATAATAGTCCAACAATATATATAGAAAGGAAAATCGTTCGTTGTGTCCTTGTAGCGCAATGGATAGTGCATTTGTCTTCTAATCCAATAGTCGTGGGTTTGAATCCCACCCGAAATGGTGTAATTCCTGAGAATGTGATTTACTGTTATCTATAACTTTTTATTAGAATAATTAAATTTAATGAATGAATAAATAGTAACAGACAAAAAAAATAGCCCAACACTTTATATAGAAAGGAAAATATAAAACTGTATGGAAAATCGCTTTCTATTTTGCCAGTTAATATTGTGATCCTATCATATGCATATGGATATAATTAATATAACTATTTAATAAAAAGTAACTGAAATAAAATTTTTCTTTGTTGACCTAAGTAGGAATTGACTTAAATATTTTTTATAATACTTGTTAAGAATATTATTACAAGAAAGAATTATCTAATTGCAATTTTTTAACAAAAAAATAATGGAAAAAGGACGTATTTTCAAAATATTTTCCTTTTATGAAAATGATTCGATAATAATAATATTTTGCCCATGTATAGCTAAGATTTCTTTAGTGCTTTCCCCCATTCGGAACCAGGATTATTGAGATTATAGTTTATAAGTGGATTTATACATATTTTATTATATCGGATTAAAGAAATTTTAACAGGAAAACCCGTTATTATTTCAAACTACCGTAACTTTGAAAATTAGGTGAATTTTTCAAAACTATAAATTCAGCTTCGGCATACAAGCCTTACAACTAGGTATATGAAAACTATTATTGTTACAGAAATATTTTCCATTAAATTATCCGACTACGTTCGGAACCGTGATTTTAAAAAAGCACATAAATGGATAATTTTCATGATATTTAGTGTCACTTAGATTAGAATACATGCATAAAATTGTTTTAAGGACATTTTGACAAAAAAAAATTATTTAAATACAATATTTCAGCAAAAAATTAACTTAGAATAATTTTTTTTCCAAATGTTCTCCTTTTGTGAAAAATGCTTCTATTATAATAATATGTTGCCTGTATATAGCTCAAACCTCAACTAGAATATTTGAAATATATAACTTAGAAGTGAGTGTATCCATATTTTACGACAACAGAGGCGAGCAATTTTAAGAAAAAAACGCCAATAATTATTTAAATTAGTAATAACTCGGAAAATAATGTGAATTTTGCAAAAATTCTAGTTGATCCTCTGTAGAGAGATCTGAGCTATATGCAGGCAAAATATTATTATAATAGAAGCATTTTTCACAAAAGGAGAACATTTTGAAAAAAGATTATTCTAAGTTAATTTTTTGACAAAATATTGTATTTAAATAATTTTTTTTGTCAAAATGTCCTTAAAACAATTTTATACATGTATTCTAATCTAAGTGACACTAAGTATCATGATAATTATCCATTTATGCGCTTTTTTAAAATCACGGTTCTGAACGTAGTCGGATAACTTAAAAAAAAAGAATATTTTGAAAACTTGTTATTTAATTTTCTTTTTTTGCGAAAAAAGTGCATTTAAATAATTTATATTGTAATAATATTCTTTATATGCATATTCAAATTCAACTAACAATACATTACAAAAAATTATTCACTTATATATACGCATGTTCAAAATTACGGTTCCGTACGTAGTTAGTTACCTTAAAAGAACGTAATTATAAATTTAAATTTTTACTGAGTATCAGAACATAAAAAAGAAACCAATGAAAGTAAAAAGCCTATTTTATTACTTAATAAGAAAAAAATTATAAGTATTCTTGAGGAGGTGTTGAGAAATCTTTTATTTTTTCACTATATAATATTTAAAATATAATTAAATTATGCAATTTTCATCTTCATATACTGAAAATTTCAATGAAACTTTAAATGTATCTTATAAATTATTTTTAACACTTTTTTGGATCTTTTGCTAGTAACAGGATGGCATAAACCGAGGGAAAAAATACTTCAAATAAAAATATCTAAAAAAATTAACTTAAATTTTTATGCATAAATAAATCATTCACTTGATGTATATTTTTTGTTTATTGATTATAAAAATAAGTTGTCTGAAGTTGTTAGCTAAAATATACAAATAAAACTGATTTATTGTAACAGAAATTTGAAAATTTAGCAGTTGAGACTAATGTGTTACCTTGCATTTTGTTATACTTAAGAAAACAACTCATTCAAATTTTAAAACAATCGCAGTTTTAGTTATACCAATGAACAATTAATATAATGAATGTTAATGATATTTAACTCAAATTTTTTATGCTAAATTTGTGACGGGGCTTTACGAGAGTTTCTACTAATAATCCTCGTGGGGAATCTTCGGGCTAGCAAACGCGTTATTTCACAGCCATCCCTCTCAAGAAGAAACCATGATATGCAGATTAGCTAGTGTACATATAGTTGAAGTTTAATAATCGTAGGGGAGAAGCAAAAGGAGCGGAGTCGCTGAAGCAGTGCTGATACGGTAAGGATCAAGATTTCACCGCGTGAATAAAGGACGGACTTTAACTATTAGAATAAATTAGGGAAGTTAGGATTATTAAGATAATATTGATTAAAGTTAAGCTATTGGGAATTTGTGCTCTTATTCACATAGGGTTTGAACTCTCTTTATATCACTCTAAAGTTTCCCTTTATAGTCTTGTATTATTTTTGGTAATAATAAATTGGATTTATCATGGTTAGTCTGGGTCATCCATTTTTACCTCCCACAGATTTAGGTCGATTAGATGACGAAGAAGCGTCCCCAGGGGGGACGCCATTACAAATTATTCTGGAATGTTATTTACTTAAAATTGAGGTTTACTCTAGTTATCAAAATAAAAAATAATGTATTAAATTGATTAGAGCAATTGAAATAAAACTTTTTAACAATAATACATTAAAAGTACCAAAGAAAAAAAACGATGAAAAAAATCAAATTATAATTCCTGAAGTTAAATATTTTTGTAAGTGTGTTGTTGTTCGTAAGAATAAACATCATATTTGTAGTTTGATTTTTTGAGCACTTGGGTCTCTATGCATTATTTCCAAAAGTATAAATTTCAATCCACTCTTAAGTTAGATAATAATGAATGACGATAGCAAAATAGAGCGTCTTGCATTTGTTTTCGGATATAATTAGTGTCCCTGAAATTTACAGTCAAACATTTCTATCATTGTTGTTGCTAATACCCCCTGATTGATGTCATATCGATGCTCCAGAAATTCATCGTAGCAATGGGCAACATTTTACGCCTGTGGTTACCGCAGCTTTCAGCACCACATAGGTGGCAGTACAGTTTGGCTCAAATCCACCCCAATTTTGAGGAGAAAGTCCTGGGGGTGGTTAGGAGCTTCACACGTCTTTTCCCCTTTCATGAACCTCTCGAGAGGACTCGCGGCTAGTCGACTATTTAGAATGTTCTTCTGTCGCACAGTCACTATACATTTACAAACATTCATGCTTTCTTCGGGATTTGAACTCAGGCCCTACGGCACAGCTGTCAGTGGCTTTAAACATTGTACTGGATGGGCGGCTTCAGACATTTCTGATACATGTCAAAGAAAATTGTTTAATTTTTCTTTACACGCACAACTTTTTTTTACCTTTATAAGTGTTATTTATAAAAAGTTATATATTTTTTTTTTGCCCAATAATGCTGAACTGACTCTGAAAGACTCCCTTAACTGCCAATTAAAAGTTACAAGATTCCCTCCCTAGAGCTGTTTTTTTTTCACATAGGCACGCGTATATGGTGTATTGGAAGAGAAATGTGTGAAAGGTACAGTTAGCAAATTTTTCTCTGAAATAAGTAAATCCTTCGCAAAGATTATGAAAGTCATTTTTTTTTTTTTTGCATTCCAAAGTCTTTGAAATATTTCTACTGATAGCAGCAAAAAGATAAGAATCATACTTTGGAATGACGGATATATACTCAACACACACTTTCTGGCAAATATATGAGCTGGTGGCTCTTATAAGAGGGTTAAAAAAATATTTCTTCAAAAGAAGTGTCAAAAACGATTGCAATTAGTAATTTTACAATTAAAACTTTCGCTTATAAGTAATATTTTTATGCAAAGATTTTGTATTTATTTTAAAGAAAAAAGCAAAGAATTTAACCTTTAGAATACGAAATTCATATTAAAGCAATTTATAATGTTATTTAACTTAGATGAACATTGTTTATTTGCATTCCAAAATCTTCGAAATATTTTTACTAATAGAAGTACCAAGATAAAAATCGTACTTTGGAAGGACGGATATACACGTCCGGGGCACTCAACACACTGGTTGAGATTGACAGATATATGAGCCGGTGACTCTTAAGGGCGTTAAAAAAATGTTAAAAATATTTCTTCAAAAGAAGTGTCAAAAACGATTGCAATTAGTAATTTTACAATTAAAACTTTTGCTGATAAGTAATATTTTTATGCAAAGATTTTGTATTTATTTTAAATTTAATCTTTAGAATACGAAATTCATATTAAAGCAATTTATAATGTTACTTAACTTAGAACATTGTAAGTAGCAAAAAGTAACTAATTCTGTTACAATTTAATCATGCAACATTTTTAAATGTATTTAAAGTGTCAGAAAGTACTGCAAAGAATTTATGCACGGTGGGTTTCTTTTAGTGATACCAAACAATGGGAATTGAGAAGACAAAATTATAAACCAGACCTCTTTCTCACTATTACAAAGAAATCCGCAGTTTGTTTTATTGAAAACCATGTAAAAGCTTCAACTTATTATCATAACAATTGCAGGTGAAGTAAAAGGAAAATTTACATTGTATGCGTAATCCTGAAACTTCCAGAAAAAGTCTTCATATCAGTTGGATACACCAATGACAAATGTATGAATAAATTCCATGACTCGAAGCGCCCTTTTTCGTAAGAAAGAAAGAAAATATTGCATAAAATTTGTCAAAACATGTATATATCCCACAAATATGTATCTCGTTTATAACACCATGGTAGTAAGAGATAAACCAAAATGAGATGTATATGGATGGAAAAATATTATTGGAAGAAAGGCTTGCCAAACAGCATAATTTTCGGTGCCCGCTTTTGAAGTATGAGGGCTTCCGTATGTTTTCAAGCTTCTCTGGAAATAGAAATTTAGTTTTTGTGTGTGTGTGTTAAATGTGCTATTTTAAATGCAAAAGTTATTCTTTATTTTTAACATATTTATTATTTATGTTTATAAGTAAAATGATCTTAGATTACTATTCACAAAGTTTTTTTGTGATTCTTTCGCTATATAAAGGAGAAAAGTGACTCACTCACTCATCACGATATGTCCTGAACTATTATACCTAAAGACTTGAAATTCGGTAAGCATGTTTCTCCCATAAAGTAGAGATTCACAAAGAACATATTTGGATAAAGGGTGTTATAGATAAAAGTTACTATTTTTGAACTATTCACTGGAGTAGCTAGTTTTGAGGGTGTCCTGTATCAAAATTCCAAGGGCCCTTTTTTTAGATATGGGAGACCGGTTAGTTGGACTATAGTTACACATGCTGGGGCTCCTATAGCTTGGGAGCCTCGTATCATTGATACGGCTGATACGGCGGTATTAGATCCACTAACTGGAACTATTAGACCCACACACTTGAAATTTGGTACGGATGTTTCTTTTGTTGAATAGAGATCCACTAAGAACGGATTATACGAAAACCAACTCTCAAAGGAGGTAAAAGGGTATATTTATAAAAAAACCGTTTTTGAACTATTACATTTAGATTTGAAATTTGACAAGCATGTTTATTTTGTTGAATAGGGATCCACTAAAAATGGGTTTTGTGGAAATCCATTTAAGGGGGGGGGGGGATTCTACTCTAATTTTAGAAATTATTATTCAGAAGTTTTGTCCTTTATCAATCAAGAGGTGTGAATTATAAGAATATTTTTCGATACAATTGAGAACAGAATGCTCTAGGACTTAGATATCAATAATTTGTGTATTATTAAACAGTATATATTCATATAACATCATGAAATACCTAACGAAGGGGGATGGTAACTGCCAGTATAATTATAAAAGAAATCGTTTACTCCTCATAAGCATAAGTAGTATTGAAGATGCATAAATTGAATTGCGCAGTAAAATGTAACTTATTTTAAGAACATTTGATGTAAATAATGTTATTGAAATAAATGAATAAAATAGAACAACTATTCGAGAACGCTGTTTAAGTTAAAGAGCAAGCTAAATTAAAATATATTTGTTAAAGAACACCAAATTAAATATTAAATGTTTTAAATATTTTTCAGTCTCATTATATTTAATTGCTTCTTTAAAATACTTATGAATGCTTTATTAGAACTTATTTATACACTCTTTGAATACATCATTCATTTAACTGTTAAATGACTGTTAAAAAACTTGTTAAATTTTAACACGTTTTTTACGCATATTCGCACAGAACAGATATAATTAAAGAAACCCTTCAAGTGTCGAGTAATACGTATCGTCTTTCTCCCGATGCCTGCGTCGATTCTCATCTCGGCATGGTCTTGACAAAATACCGGAAGCTTTGGGAAGCCATATGAACCCATTTTCAAGTCTTTAATATTTCACTAAGCTTTAATGGAGTGAACAATGAGTAACAGGGATGTACACGAAGATGGCTTTTAGGGGGGTTTAAAGCCTTTCCATAGGAATTTTAAATTTTATCGTAAATATTACGCCTCAGCGCTTTCGTCTAAGTGCTTTTTTTAAAATATAACCCTTCCACCCCATGAAATATGTCTGTATACTGTAATGGCGATTGATTATTAACTCCTTAACTGCTAAAAAAAGTCACGCGATTCGCTCCCCAGATCCATCGTTTTTCACAAAGGCGTACATTTGCGGTGTATTGGAAAGAAGACAGGATGCATAAATAAGCAGTTTTCTCTGAAACAAGTAAATCCTTTGCTAAAAACATTGTCAAGGTCATTTTATAGCATTCCAAAGCCTTCGAGGCAGCTTTATTGATAGATCAGTAAAGGAAATAATTATATTTGGGAAAGACGTATATATACGTCCAGGGCATTTAGCGCACTGGTTGAGATAGACGTATATATACGTCCCCATCATTTAACGCACCGGTTGAGATAGACGTAATACGTCTAGGGCATTTTGCGCACTGGTTGAGACAGACGCATATATACGTCGGTGGCAGTTAAGGAGTTGCAATCAAATTTAGAAATTGCAATTAATTCCAACGGTTTTTATTTTGTAAGACCACCGTGAATTGATGAGGATTTCTATCCTGGCATACAACTCTCTAAACTTCCGTACCTCTATAATATACCTCGACAGATTTAAAGTGCATTAATCCTTCTACACGGCGGTTTTTCCATGCCTTCATGACAAGAATTGGAATCCATAGAAGCAGTGGGATGATTGGTTTTGAGTTCCCAACTGCAGCCACACACACACTAAAGTCGGATCAGACGGTCGAACATCCCTCTCGAGGGGAATGTTAGATATCTTTGCCTGAAATAAGATTGGGGATAAGATATTTAGATGAAAAGGAAAATAAAGTTACGTCTGTAGTTTTTATAGAAAGACGCAATGTCTGATAAGATGCTGTGAAGCCCCCGCCCGTGGGGACCTCGGTTCTACATTATCTACGTGATCAGTTTCTGTAGAGGAAGAACGAAGAATTACTCAAACCATTCATTTTAAAACCTGTTTATTAAGGTCTTAGCTTAAACACAATACTAAACAATAATAATTAAGTAAATTGATCAAGAATGGGAAGACGCAACACGTATTACCAAATAGTCGCGTACTAGATCACTGAATTTAACTTTATAGATCAATTCTTCTATCACTAATATACGCCCTTTCCTTATAGCTTATATAAAACTAGCTTATCGCTATATCCTAGGTAATCAGCTACGTTCTTTATCTGATCTGATGTGGCTTTACCCCAACAGTGTTCCTTATGGCCTCGAACCCACCTTTGGTTCGTCAGTACACAGGCACGGTTATGCTATTTCACGGAGTTAGGATTCTTTTAACTTTATCTTAAATCACTTTACAGCTAACTCACTACTTAGCGACTTCACTTCCCACTCAGCAACCACTTCAGCGCATAGACATAAACCCGGACATAGACTCTTCTCTACTGCTAACTTCCAATATATATATGATTCTTAATTTACATAACCACGTTCTTCTTCTTGAGTTGGTTGGAAAGAATTGTTATTTCGGCCCCAAAGAAACCCCAAGAGGACATTGATAGAAATCACGATGAAAGCCCCGTCCCAATGCTGAATACCTACAAATGGGATCTTACGTTTATCAAAGATACTGTGATAATGTTGAATGATGGACAACGTCACATGTACTAAAGGCTTCATTTCAGTCCACATTGACAGACCTTAGGCAAATTACTACCCCTAAACAATGTGCTGCTGGCATGAAAGATCCTTCGCTTCATTGTATTTTTTCAGTGTTCATTTCCTATTATGGTATACAGTGGGGTGTAACTCGATTCATTATACATGAGCCATTAGTCATTAAACCCTAGACATTCTCAGATATGTTTAGGATTCAGTGATGAAACTCCTACGATCATATGAATCTCTCTGAACTCTATAATGTGAAGTCAGTAGAAGTACCTTTTTTTGGGACGATGACCCAAAAGTAGATTCTGGGTGGTGTGGCTGCTGACATGTTTTTGTGCTCTGACATTAAATTGCATAATTGTCTCTGTGGCCCATCTATGTGGGTTTTACCTCAATCTATACTGTTACATATTGTTCGTGGTAATTGACATTTGCTGAAAGGGGGGTTTACCGAAACATCTACAAGTTCACCACATATGCTTTGGTTCACATGAAAATTCCTCGACCTACCTTTTTTCCGAAATAGAACAATTAGTTTGTTGCACAAATTTTCATTTGTCAAATGTGCTTAGATCAATATATGAACCTTTTGATGTCTGTGCCATTGTCCCACTGGAAGCATTTAGCTTGGGAAGAAACTGTTTCTTCCTGGAACACTGAATTATTGGCCTCGCCTAAAGCTTTGTGGTCTTAAAGGTTTTTTCCGACTAGTTATCAACGGCTTAAATATAAGAAATTTGTTACTGATTTCAAGTTATCCCAGATTATAACAGGACATGAAAATTTTAATAGCTATTTATCTAGATTTAACTTAATTGGTAGTGATATTTGTTATTGTGGTCACGATGCTGGAACTGTGGAACATGTATTGTTGTATTGTAAACTATATTTCTGTAAAAGAGAAAATTTTAAAAAGGAGTTGAAACGTTTAGGTATTTCCTGGCCACCTGTTTTGTCTTTGTTGGTCAATTCAACTGAAAGCCTAAATGTCTTAAGAAAATTTGTTTACTGCATAGATTTTTAAAGTTTGATTGGTACCTCCCCTTATTTATATTTGTGTATTTCTACTCTTCCTTTTTATTTTATGTTTTTGTCTTAAATGTTTTTTTTCTTCTCCAAATTTGTTTTATATGATATAATTGTGTTACCACTTAAGTCTGTAAGCCTCATGTTATGTAATGTGGAGCATGAGGAGTTTTGCAAATAAATTAATTAAAAAAGATGTGCTTAGATGTTTCGTCTTACCTTGTACTCTGTATAAATATTACAGATTCTCGTCACATCTCATAATACCAGGTAACTGCTTTTATAAACTAAAATTTTGAGAATGATAGTTTAAAAAACTCCCCCAAGAAAAATGCAATAACGTAATATGAAAAAAAAAAATGCATTTAATATAACATCTTGTATAGTACTCTGTCTTTACACTTTTATTTCCTTAAACACATATACTCTCTATTTCTTAATTGTGCCTTTCAAATATAGTGTTAAAATTAAGAATTATAATTTGATTTATCTGTACACGTTATATCAAGATATCAATACAATATTTTTACATGAAAAAAAAACCTTTCATTTGTATGCATAGATTATAATTATTTACGGATATTCATCTAAAATTTTTGTCTTGTAAATGAAATATAAATTTAAGGCATATTTGGTTTGAGAATATAACCATTTATCCCTCTTTATGAAATAATTATCCCTGTAAAATTGTTTTATCTATATTGAAAATTTAATGTTTCTTGCTAGTGGTCGGATTATTCTAAATTAATCCAGAAAAATATACGAACACAATTCCTATTTTTATAACACATTTTTCATTCATCTTTATCATGATATCGAACACGCTCATAAAAGAAACCAATCCATGAATACATTAACGTTTTACATCCCTCTTTCAACATTTTTTTGCCCTTTTTTTGTGAAAAATACTTTTTTTAATGGTTATGCGAATTTTAAAGTAAACTTTTCAACGTTATTTTTTGTTGCTTTTATGATGATGGAGTTAAAAAAATTTTTTTTTCCTCTGTTTTTTTTTTTACCTTCAGCCTTTCTCCATGTTAATCGAGGAGGCGGGAAACCTTCAGATTCACAGTCAATCATTACGCTCCTCCCCTTGATGACGTCGACATCATTTGGCTCGGTTTTCCAACGTGGGGGGACTGTAAGGGAAAAAAGGCAAGCATAAAGGGAAAAGCAAAAATAATTTCAAAGGAGAAAGAATTTTTCCCGTGATCATTTCAACGAATAGGAACATTAAATATCTATTAAATGTCATTATTAACACATTCCTAGAATGTTCTCGGCGGTTTTTAGGTTCCACATTACAGCTTCGGGCCGTGTTTTTCGAGGGTTATCTGAAGGTACGCAGGTAATGGAATTTTCATGTTTTTAACTTTCAACACCTATTACATTTTTAGTATAATTTAATCGTAAAACCTGATTTGATACCTTTCACCAGAAATATTTTTTCGTAAGTTTTCCTACACATATTGGGAACTAAAGTCGTAAAAAAAATGGATAAAACAACTTTTTTCTTTAAAAAAATAAATAAATTTGGTTTTTCAATTTTCATTAGGTGTTAAAAACGAAATAATTTACATGTATAAGCCTCTTGAATTTATTTATTTTAATGATTTTTTTTACGGGATTTTACTGCAGACAGCGGAGTTAAATTTCAAACATGTCAAATCCTATCATATATTCATAATCTTTCGCGACTAAATTAAAAAGATCGTAAATGAGAATTTTTTTTTGTCAAATTTAGTTATAAATAGGTTGGAGAATATATCATCACTATATAAAGAAAAAGAATATTGACAAAAACTTAGTTTAAAAAAAGAAACTATTTTTTTTTTCTAATCCATAAATTTAGCTAAATATACATATGCAATGGACATTATAATCCTATCAAAATTATTCTTTTCTAATATATTTAACTAATTATTATTAAATATTTTTGGAACTTTTCTTACATATAGGAACTGTTCTTCTGCCTAGGAACTGCTTTTCTGTCTAAGAACTGTTCATACATTTAGGAGCTATGTTTTTTTGTCTAGTAACTGTTCTTATTTTTAGGAATTATTCTTACAATTAGGAGCTGTTCTTATATTTAGGAACTGTTCTTACAATTAGGAATTGTTCTTGCAATTAAGAATCGATCTTACAATTAGGAATTGTTCTTACAATTAAGAATTGTTCGTTTAATTAGAAATTGTTCGTACAATTAGGAACTGTTCTTTTGTCTAGGAAGTCTCCTTCAACTATTCTTTTATTTAGAAACTGTTCTTTTTCTCAGGAGCGGCACTTGTATTTTGAAATTTTTCTTATATACAATTATATATATATATATAGAAACTGCTCTTATATCTTAAATTCTAAATAAACAAACTATTATTATACTAACTATGTAGCATGAACAACCAACATTTATAAACCAAAAACACGTAAGAGAGCAGCATTTAAAGTTTTATTAACGAGTTTTTTTTCTTTAAATGTGTGTCTAATACATTTTAGGAAATCTATAATATTACACCTTAGAATTCTTTGTTGTGTTTTTAGAGAACAACGACGTACGAATCAAATCGTATTGTGCTTTGGTACTTGCTCCGTCGATTGGAATAATAAGATTTCACCGCTTTAAATTTAAGTCTCGTTGTTATCACTTTGAGTGATGTATATTTTAGCTCAGATATTGTTCTTGCCACTTGTGATTATAGTTAAAAATTACAAGGTTTATAACCAATTGTTTCGTTCAGTGAGGGACATATGTAATGTTCATTACAACAAATATGTATTGTATTTGTATATGTCTGGTGTATATACAAATAATTAAAACACTCTTCCATAGTATTCCCATTTTGTTCACCTTACATTGAATAAAACCTTTACAAATTTGGGCTTCGTTGAAATGTTTATTGATAATTTTCACTTATATATTCCTCAATTAGAATTTAAGAAAAAAAATGCATCTTCTTAAGGTATCCGACTACGTTCGGAACCGTGATTTTAAAAAAAAGCACATAAATGGAAAAATTTCATGATATTTAGTGTCACTTAGATTAGAATACATGTATACAATTGTTTTAAGGACATTTTGACAAAAAACAATTATTTAAATACAATATTTTGGCAAAAAATTAACTTCGAATAACCTTTTTTTCAAAATGTTCCCCTTTTATAAAAAATGCATCTAAAATAATAATATTTTGCTTATATAAAATAAAAACTTCTTCAAAGAGTCTGAACTATGACTTTTGAAAAATTCACATTATTTTCAGAGTTACCACCAATTGAAATAATTATCGGCGTTTTTTTCTTAAAATTTCTCCCCTCTGTTGTCGTAAGACATGGATAAACCCACTTCTAAGTTATATATTTCAAAAATTCTAGTTGAGCCCCTGTACAGAGGTCTGAGCTATATACAGGCAAAATATTATTAAAATATATAAGCATTTTTCACAAAAGGAGAATATTTTGAAAACGCGTCATTCTATGTTCATTGTTTGTCGAACTATTGTACTTAAATAATTTTTTTTGTAATAATATTCTTAAAACAATTTTATATAGATTTTCTAATCTAAGTGAAACTAAATATCATAAATATTATCCATTTATACGCTTTTGCAAAATCATGGTTCTGAACGTAGTTAGATACCTTAACTAATAATCAGACGGTCCCACTGTGCATAGAAGTGATTTTATACCAGTGCCACCATATGCGAACCAGTGTTCCAGTAAGGTTGTATCAATTACCTAATGTTCAAGGCTCCCTTCCCCTTTAGAACCTTTTTCAGCGAATATAAAAGGAACTGGCTTCTACTCTGTCCTGTCCTGGTCTACAGTCATAATTATCATGACACTTTTAACTCCTAATAATATCCTTTAACTGGTGTATATTTATCATAAATGATGCCCATTGGTAATGGACCTTGAAAATAAGAATGCCTCAATTAAATAACAAAAACTCGATGAGATAGACTCCTTAGATGGCATCTGGCCTTTCTCAATGTTTTTATCCAGCGTATGTTGGACCCAGTAACGATAAAATAGCAGGGGTCTATAGTAAGCAAATGATAGTGTTTAGAGGAAATTCAAGACGTTAAACCCGTTATTCCAGAGGTTCCCAAACTGTTTTGTCTCATGGACCCTTTGCCATGTTTTTCTCGGTTTGGTGTAGACCCCTGCGAAATTAATATTGAATTTTTTCCAGATTTATCAACTTAAATGTCTTTTTGACACCTGGTATAGAGCTATTTACTTTCAAAGATTAAAATTTAAAAATCCCATGCTAATTAATTAAACTAAAAGTTAAATAATGAATAAAATAACTTTTTACTAAAATAACTAAACAACAAACAAATCATTTTAATACGAGGGATGAATATGTCGCTTCAATAACATATTTTCAACATTTGGTATCAATCTTTTCATTTTTAACCTTATATCTCCTCTGTTAGTAGGGACAAGATTTTTTTTTCTTCCTTTGATTTAGAGATTGGCAGCCGCACTGAAACTCCTTCTCACTAGGAAAAGCAATTAAAAACTTCCTCATGATATTCCATAATTCGGGACAAATAACAAGCTTATCTTTTTAATGCCAAAATTGCTGACATCCGTTTCTAAAGTTTACTTTAAAATCTCCATTAGGGCATATTACGATCAGTTCCTATTGTAATGTGACATTTGTTTTCAATGTGACCATATAAATTCCTTGCCTATTATGGTATTACTACAGTCAAAGAATTTTCAAACCTGGTTTCAAAATCTGAATAAAAGGCATTTAAATGTTGAACGTTGGATGCAAAGTCCTGATAAATTGTCTGTGACAAACTGAGGAAATTCGGGCCCTCCAGTATTATACTTCTTTAGCTTAATTCTGGAAAGAAACGCTTCAATAGTTCTTGTTTAAAAAAAAGTTATGCTGTCATCATGTAAGTGCAAATTAACCTCATTAAATTTAGCAAACGAATCTGTTAAATAGGTAAAATGTGGTTTCCACGATTAAATTTTCTTTTAAAATTAAAATCACGATCTAGTTTAATGAGTCATTATTATGGATCTCCAACTACAACTCATGGACTCCTCCCCCTCCCAAATTATTTTTTGCTGACGTGGACTCCTCGCAGGTCCTCACAGACCACTTTGGGAATCACTGCATTATCCAATTAAAAATAGTATAATACGATGCATATGCATTTGATCTAATTTCTTGTGTGCTTTGAATAACTTTTAACATCTTTTCCAATAGTAAAAATGAAATAAACTACATTAAGTTAAAATTTTCCTTTAAATAAAATTCTATGAAATGTATGTGCGAGTAATGTAGTTATAGAGCTGTAGTATATGAAATACCATAGCATGGATAAAAAGCAGATGTTTTAAAAGATTTTTCCATGTTAAACTTTCTTCCAAGTGTTATTTTTCTTTTCATAGAAATGCATTTATGATTAAATTTATATTTAGGAAAAAACTATTTGTAGAAAATTTTAGATGGGTAATGTATTTTATTAATTAGTTATAATTGTTATTGAAAATAATTTTTTTGAAGTATAGAACTTTCCTTATTTATTTATTTATTGTTCCGTGTATTAATTAATACCATGGAAATTAGTTAATGACAAATGTAGTAAAAATATAATTGAACTGAAAATAAAATTTAACGAAAAAAGAATTCAGAAGTAAAACTGGCTAGAATTGTTTCCACTATTTTTTTTAATAGCTCATAGTGAAGATGATACTCCTTGAAATTAAATAAAAAGAATAAAATCAATAACATGGTGGAAAAAAAAAGGTCTGACTATTACATAAATCAATAAAAATTTGGTATCTAAGAGATGTTTGTGGCGGAAAGCCAATTATCTTTAAGATCATCCAAGCACAAAATCAAAACTGGAAATAAAACTAAAACATAAATACTTTTTGGCATGCTTGTCTGATTTTTCCATGTCAAAAACATGAGGAATCATATAGATTTTGGAAATCACATATATTTTTTATTTTTATTTTATGAGGGGAGTGAAGTGATCCATTTTTGTTTCAAGTTTGATATCGCAATTTTATTTAAACATGCATTTTTGAGATAAGAGTCATATTTTTTTAAATATAAGTTGAAATGAAAGCCATGAGAGAATTAAATGGAAGTAGAAATCGGTATTAGAGATCTATGTAATTTTAATAATGTAAACAACATTTTTTTCTGTTTCAGTAAGACTTCATTTTTCAATTGAAGAATCAAAAATAATGCTAAATTTTCCCAAATCCTATTTATGGTTGATTTCTGGAGTGTGTGCTTGTTAAGAAATAAATGCCTCTGAATCGTCTGTATATGTTACATTCTTTATAATTGCTGGGACATACAGTGCAAAAGTGCAACATTTCTTAATGGAATACATTCAAGTGGGATATTTTAACTGTACACTGTAAGAACAAATTGTACCTTGTTCAATAAATAACAAAAAAATTAGGCTTTTATGTAACTTTTTTTCAGTTGAAAATATTATTTAAAATGAAACGAAATGCTCATGTTTATAATTTCATTAATTATTTATTTAAGAATAAATAAATAAGTAAATTATTAATCAGATTTATAATTAAAATTTCATCGTTTCCATTACCTTGATATTAGTGCTTATTTAAGTCACACTATAAAGCAACACTAAGGCTATTGGCAATGGACCTTGTTATTTTCAACCACTATTAAGTTACGATGACTACACATGAGATTGTATACACTCTCCAAACTATCACAGCGTACAAAAGTGAGGTCTCACAGCCTCGACAGATTTAATGTGCACTAGTCCGTGTATATCAAAGGTTTCTAAACTTTTTTGTCTCATAGACCTCTTGCCATGTTTTTCGGTTTTGTTGAGACCATTACTTACCTAATATTAAATTTTTGAAAATTTATCAACTTAAGGTATCCGACTACTTTCGGAACCGTGATATTGCAAAAGCATATAAATAGATATTATGTATGATAATTAGTGTCACTTAGATTACAAAATGTATATAAAATTGTTTTAAGAGTTTACAATAAAAAAATTATTTAAGTACACTATTTTGACAAAAAATGAACATAGAATGACCCGTTTTCAAAACATATTCTCCTTTTCTAAAAAATGTTTCTATTATAATAATATCTTGCCTGTATATAGCTAAGGCCTCTGTACAGAGGCTCAATTAGAATTTTTATAAATACATAACTTAGAAGTGGGTTTATAATTATTTCAATGGGTGGTAACTCTGAAAATAATGTTAATTTTTTAAAAATAATTGTTGAGCCTCTGTACAGAGGTCTGAGCTATACGCAGACAAAATATTATTATAATAGAAGCAATTTTCACAAAAGAAGAAGATTTTTTGAAAAAAAAGGTCATTCTCTCTAAATAAATTTTTTTGCCGAAATATTGTGTTTAAATAATTTTTTGTCAAAATGTGTCCGTAAAACAATTTTATACATGTATTCTTATCTAAGTGACACTAAATATCATGAAAATTATCTATTTATGCTCTTTTTAAAATAGCGGTTCTGAACGTAGTCAGATACTTTAAATGTTTTTTGACGGCTGGTATAGCACTGCTTACTTTAAAAGTTTTATGTTTCTAACTTTAGTTAAGTAGATTGTTTAAAACTTAAAAGAACACATGTAAATTAATTAAATTAAAATATAATTAATTCATGAAATAATTGTTACATAAAATATTAAATGTTTTTAATGGGCGGGATGAATTTGTTGCGTCAATAGCATATTTTCATCATTTAGGGTTTAGCCCTAAATCTCCTCGGCTAGTGTGCAGTATCTAATATTTCTTTTTTTTTCTTTCTTTTTTTTATTTTGGAGATTGGCAACCGCACTGAAATTCCTCCTCTCTAGAAAAAACAATTAAAAACTTTCTTGAGATGCTCCATAATTCGGGATAAATAACAGTTATAACTTTTAAAGTCAAAATTGCTGACTTTCGTTTCTAAATTTTACTTTAAGGTATCCGTCTATGTTCAGAACCGTGATTTTAAAAAAGCGCATAAATAGATAATTTTCATGATATTTAGTGTCACTTAGATTAGAATACATGTATAAAATTGTTTTAAGGATGTTTTGACAAAAAAAAATTATTGAAATACAATATTTTGGCGAAAAATGAACATAGAATGACCCATTTTCAAAATATTCTCCTTTTGTGAAAACTGCTTCTATTATAATATTATTTTGCCTGTATATAGCTCAGAACTCTCTACAGAGGATCAACTAAGGGTTTTGAAAAATTCACATTATTTTCAAAATTACAATCCATTGAAATAATTATCGGCGTTTTTTTCTTAAAATTTCTTTCCTCTGTTGTCGTAAAACATGGATTAACACACTTCTAAGTTATATATTTCAAAAATTTTAGTTGAACCTCTGTACAGAGTTCTGAGCTATAGACAGGAAAATTTTATTGTAATAGAAGCACTTTTCCCAAAAGGAGAACATTTTAAAATGAGTCATTCTATGTTCATTGTCAAAATATTGTACTTAAATAAAATTTTTTATTGTAATACTATTCTTAAAATGCTTTTATATACATTTTCTAATCTAAGTGACACTAAATATCATAAATATTATCCATTTATAAGCGTTTACAAAATCACGGTTCCGAACGTATTTGGATACCTTAAGATCTTCGTTAGGTCTATTAACATCAGTTCCTTTTGTAATCAGACATTTTTTTTAAATGTGACAACATGAATTCATTACCTACTGTGATATTGCCATAGTCAAATCATTCTCAAACCTAGCTTCAAAACTTGAATTAAAGGCATTTAAATGATGAAAATAGGTTAAAACATTTTTTTTCTGGCAGATTGTCTGTGACGAATTGAGAAACTGTTAAATTTCGTGACGTCCAGTTTTATACTCCTTTAACTTGATTTTGCGAAGAAACACTGAAGTGATGATCTTTTTTTAATAAAATTTATGCTGTCGCCTTGTAACTGCAAATTAACCTCGGTAAATTTAGTAAATAAAGATGTAAAATAGGTAAATCTGGTTTACATTTTATAAAATTTTCTTTTAAAATTAAAGTCACGATCTGGTTTAGACTATTGTAGACCCCTATTTACACCTCATGGACCCCCAAATTATTTTTTCGCTGATGTGAATCCCTTGCAGGTCGTCATAAATCCCTGGGGTCCATACAGACCACTTTGGGAATCACTGCTATACATGGTTGACTTTCAGTGGCGCTAAGGTTCGAAATTATGTCATGCTGTCCATTAATTATTGAACATAATCACTAAGGTAGCGCGGCTGCGATATTAAAAAACATATGTAATGAATACGTATATATTGAAGAATGTACTCCATCAAAAATTATCCACATAAAAATTGAATTCGTATCATTTAATTAAAAACATGCTAATATTTAAAATACAGAAATTATTGCAAAAGTCTTTTTTTCGTTTTATTCCAAAATTTTTTCTATTTTTTATTTTTTTTTAATTTTTTATATTCTGAACATGAAAAAATATGTGTACAAAATAGTGTATTTAGAAATAATTTTTACTAAGAATTCTTTCAAGAAATATTTTTTATAAAATCTAAAACAAATTTGAGGACATACTAAAATATACATTTACATGAAACAATAATTTAATTCTGATTATTGCTCAAAGATTATTTTCAGTGAAATCCTCCATTTTAAAAAGAATATTCCATGCTTTAAACTGCATGAAGCCATCTTTATATATAACAAATATTAAGACAAGACACATTTAATTTTAGTATTTTTATCTCAAAGTTACGCGTTTTCTGAGACTCAATAATTTTTTTTAAGAAACTTGTTTTCGTTATGGATGTCAAAATAGTTGACAAAGAAATAATGTTCAGAGTATTTGAACAAAGCAATTTTACGAAAAAAAGGAAATAATTTTTTTGAAATTCATCTTTTTTCGCTTCTAAAATTATTTTATTTTGCTTTAATTTGCTGCTTCAATTAATATCATTATTAATTTTATTAAGTAATAAGAAAATAAATTTCCTGCATAAGTATACTTGACAAAAACAAATTACTATGAAGTATATGCACGTGTGTGTGTGCGTGCATCTTTTTCAATTCCTACTTTAGCTAACATTCTCTCTATATATTTATTAATATTGGTAGAATTTTTTCAATCGTTAATAAAATACATTTTAAAGCGCTCCATTGAGCTGAAATTTTATATATATGATTATTTTGGATGACAACGCAATAATTTAATTATAATTAATAAAAATTAATTGATTAAAACTTAATTTTAAAGAATTATAAATACAGCCACGTTGGCATCATTTTTGGCGACTTGTGTCAAAACTTGAAACGGTTCTTTTTCCTGTTTTAAAACATTCAGTTGAACTGAAATTTTATATACACGATTGTTCTGGATGACAATACGATACTTTAATGATAATTAATAAAAATTAATGACCACTTAATGTTGTGATTCTGTCCTATGTATATACATAGTTACATTAATGGTAACTATTTAATAAAAAGTAGCCAAAATAAAATTTTTCTTTGTTGATCTAAGTTGGAATTGACTTAAAATTTTGTTTATATTACTTGTTCATTTAATAATACATAAACATGTGTATTACTAACATGTATACATAAGAGTTACAAATGTTTTATGTGGTGATGTCGTATGAGTACCTTCCTCCCAACAACATTTTCTTCCAAGCATTGATCAGAAACAGGGCATAAAAACATAAGACACTAAATAAATACTAAAAGGAATATTATCTCTGCCAATATCGTAGTATGCATACCATGAATTACCATTGCAGCGCTATGACGTTCAGATCCCGCCTCATTGCTGGCCACACAGGTGTAATTGGCTCGGTGCTCCGGCTTGACAGGGTCAAATAGAAGGGTCGAAGAATAATCAGCTAGATTGTGTATTCTGATGTCTCCATCTTTCTTCAAAGCATGTTCGTCTCTTAGCCATTTGAGGGTGATAGGAGGATCCCCTTTGATGACGGTACACGTGATGCTCAGTCTTTGGCCCATTTGGACTGAGGGTGGAAGGTTGAAAGGCTCGATAACCGGGCGAACTGAAATGAAATATTTCTTAGGTCAGCGTTTCTCAAACTGGGGGGCGCGTCCCCCTAAGGTGGCGGGATAACTCCACGAGGGGGACGCAAGCGTATTGAAAAGTCGAAAACAAAAGATTATTTTGAAAAAAATTATTAATTTACTCAAAGTAAGCAA
>BMAV01005391.1:151475-166349 GCA_019973955.1 Trichonephila inaurata madagascariensis
CAGATTATCAAATGTTTTTATCTTTGGACAAATACATGATGGGGAAGAGTCTGATAATGAAGAAGAATTTCAAAGATTGATGTTGACATTTTTTGAAGATAAAAATAATCGGCGATGGATATTTTGATGAATAAAAAATTATTTTGCGTAAAAATATGCAAGTGCTTTTTTTATCCCTTAAAAAACGACGTAACTGTCATACTTGTAGATATAAGTATATCTATTTAAAATTTTCTTCCAAATAAATTTTTCTTCAGTGTCAAGAAGATTTAAGTTTGGATGGTGTAGTATAGTTAAGTTTTATACGTGAAGAGCAATTTTCTTTTTTTAAATAATAAGTTTAGTACAGTAATTTAAATCCATCAAAAACTCATCTCTTTTTACCCGGCCAAAAGCTTTCTTCTAATAATAATCTGGATACCAACGCAGAATTTATTTTACTTTCTGCTATCACAAATATTGCGTTTTTAGTAAGATTTACGTTTATGTTTTTTTATTTTATTTATTTATTTTTTTTTGCATCATCTGATGTCAAGTATAATCTCTGGCTTATTTGTTCGCTTTTTTGTAAAAACATTTATTTATATAATCTTGATTTAGTGCAAATTAGATTAAACGTGTCTGTGAATCTTAGTGGGTATATTTTTATGCCAGTAGTATTCTTTCATTTATTTTGCTTATATGATTATGCAAAAGTAAAAGAAAAAATCCCTATAAAACTTCTATTACATTAATCGTGATAAATATAATTTACTCCCTATTTACCTCCTTTTTTAGAAAAAAAAATTTACATAAGGTATCCGAACACGTTGAAAATGACCAAATTCGGTCAAGACAGATATTTTTGTTTTTTATGTTATTGAATAGAGATATCTTTCGGAGTTACAAAACATACTTTGTTTTGTCTCTACGCAACCTAGAGGCCAAGTCACGATCAATTTTTTAAAGTTAGAAAAACCAAAAGTGGGTCTTTGATCTACCAGACGTTGACATTTAATTTACACAAAATCTGTCATGGCGAGTCTAATAACTCAAAATGTTACATATGTATTTCTATAAAACTTTTTGAACCAGATATTTATATTATTTTCTAGAGGATGTACTAAAATATTTCTTATTGTATGAATACTTTTTGAGTTATGCCTTGTTATTTAAATAATGGTTCCATAAATAATGCCACATTTCTTATAATGTTTACTCAATCAGCTCTAAAATTTTCAAGTTTTAATAAATCATTAATATTTGAGTACATTTTCTAGATAAAGGTATCTAATTTGTTTTTGCAATACTTTTACTAACATAAGTTTATTACTTTTTTCTCTAATTCATTTTAAGGTTTTCAAAAATATTGCTAAAATTTCACTTATAATTGTGATTTTTGTAAAATTTAGGTAACTTATTTTAAAAATTATTAGTTAAATATTAGTATTTATGGGTAATGAGCCCTAAAAAATCGTTTATAATGTTTAAATGTGCTTATTTGTTAAAAATCACTTTGAACGTGTTCGGATACCTTGAGCAGTATTTCTTGAGCAACAATTTTCCCCTTTTGTAATTATTAAAAATATATTCGCACATAATACTTTGAGTTAGAACAAAAGTTTATTTTTTAATTGGATGCAGAAATTGTTGTACATTCAAAATAAGTTTTACAGTGTATAAGGTTATTTAATTTTTCCAGCAAAAACAATTACTAAGCATTAATTTCACTTTTTCTAAGAATGCTTGATATAAGCATTATGGACAGGATTTTGAATTTTCTCAAACTCTACTAACCTGAGTGCATCATTATAATGCAAACTTGCATGAGTACATAATATTATTTGAATTAATAAATTATAAGTTTTGACACCAAGCTTCAAGCAAAACATCAAACCGACATTTTTCTTAAATTAAAAGTAGAAATTGATAAAAATCAATATGAATCACCTGCCTCTAATTTATGCATGTTGGGAAAAATTTTAATTTGTCAGATGGAGGTATTTAAAGTGCATTTGACAGGTTAACAATATTATGTTTTATGTCAATAACCTGCACGTGGATTAAATATGAATGAAATTACTTTTAAACAGTATTTACAGACACTAAGTCTTAAAAAATTAATTAAAAGCATAAATAAAAAATGATATTTTTTTGTATTATTACTGCTATTTTCTGCACATTTGTTGAATAGAATTTATTTTAAGTCACATATATTTGTAAAAAGTTTGGACATAACATTGAATTACTATATGAAATTATTCTTCTATTTAAAACAAGATTGGGACTGTCAGCATTTTCATGCATTTTATTTTTAAAAAAAGGTTAATTTATAATATTTTTATGTTAACAAGCTATTTTGTGTTATACTTTCAAAAATATTCAAGGGAAAATAAATTGATTTCAGTAAAGAAGGAGCTTGTGGTAAAATAACTAGAATAGTAAAAAATGGAATTCTTTTTTTATTCTGAATTTAGTCTGTGATGATAAAAAAGTACACAATCTTTCTTTAAATAACTTTTATAGTTTTCAGATTTCTCAGAGATCAGATTTACGCATGAAAAATCAATCTTCTATTATATTTTTACCTATAAGCTTTTAAAGATATTCAGTTTGAGAAAAGAAACATAAGATAAGTTCTAGTCTCCTATATAGAAGTAATAATTCGAACATTTATTTGGGACTTGGCCTAATCATGCAGGCTGTCACTATAAATCTTTCCATAACCTAATAATTATTCTTAAGTCTAAATCAATCTTATTCCATATTTTATTATATAACGGGATAGTTCTCTCCAGAAAATTTTTTGTTTATCTAAAACACGAATATCTCTTTTTAGAAGCATTCATACCGCAACACATTTTACACATTATACAAAAAATTAATAGCATTATATAAATGAGCAAAAAGTAATTAATATAAGTTTACGTAAGCAATTTATAAAAGTATTCACACAAAAAAATGATAATAGAATCCTCGAGAAAGTATAATGAATAGAAAAAAATAAATCATTTTAAAATATCTAGTGTTTAAAATAAAAATAAACTACACAGGTACTGTAAGTTTTATACATTAGTTAATTATTTTTAATTTTTCAAAAACTTTTACGTAAAAATGTATAAACATAATTAAAAGAAAAGCATATTATGAGTTAATTGAAATAGTACAAAAAGTTTAAAAGTTTTTATGATTTTTACTAAAAAATTCCTTTGTGTTTTATGCATTTTTTCGCAAATTTTTGTACGTTTTTGAAGAAAATACTTAAAACTATAATATTTCGAGTCAGCAACTTTATTTGTCGGTGGAAATATCAATCATAAGAGAAATAATTTGTTTTGATAAAAAATAATTTGTTATTAATAACTAATAAAAATTTAAAAGGGTAAGGAAATTCATAAGGTAATTTTTCCAAAATAAGTTTTTGATTAGCCAGTTTTTATAACCTTTCGAAGCAAATATTTAAAATAATATTTCTTAAAAAAAATTAATAAGCTCTTTTCTCATAAAATTAAAAGAATGAGGTATTAAATGAAAAAAGAATACACGAGATGCTGCAATAAAAAGGTAAATTGTTTGTGAAACTAAAAAAAATATATGTAAATATACATAATATTTTTTTATAAAAGAAAAGTTCTTGACATCAATAGAGTGTATTAAAATAGTTAAAAATTATTCAAAGAATGTCTTTTATTTTTTTAATAAAATCTTATCTTATAAAAAATCAGAAATAATACTAAAAGAAAAATTTTTTTCATGATAAATATTTTTTTAAGATTAAAATATTATCAGAATCTCACACATTGAGATTTTTTTACCTGAATATTTTAACTTATATACAGGGTATCCCAAAAATTGCACAAAAAAACTCCCAAAGAACTGTATTTGTACGATCCATAGTTTACGAAAAAATTAGGTAAATGATGATGTAGGAATAATGATGCAAGATGGTTCATGATGGGGCACCGACGCATTTCTGTGCTCCTGTACGTGACTGGCATAACCCGGCACTTGGATCAGACCTGGGGGTCCAGTTCTATGGTCACCACTATCACCAGATCTAACAACATTGGATTTTTTTCCCATTGGTCAATCTCAGGGTATTGGTTTTATCTAGACGTAGTGACCACACAAATGGACTGAGTTGCTCGTCTGCATGCTACTTGTACTTCTGTGGGCACCGCGTTGTTGCGACGATTTCACTTATCCATTCCACAGATCACCCAAGCTTTCTTCCATATGCACGGTGGATAATTTAAACAACTTTTTAAAATGTTTGCCAATAGTGCTGCTGATGTGTTTAATACTGCTGTGACGTTATAATTTGATTTTTTCTCGAATTTCTCGGTAATTTATTTTTTTTCTATGGATCGCATAGGTATATTGATTTGAACATTTTCTATGCATTTCCAACGATGAATCAAGCTGTTCAGAGTTTGGGACACACCGTATAGTATTTGAAATATTTTTATTTTTAAAACAAATCAAGTTTATCCCTCCGTAAGGTACGTGAATCGCTCAGATGTTTAATAAAAGTAGTTTCGGTGCTGCATCCACACTGTGGGTAGAAACATGGCCCTCCTTCTACCTGCCTTTCGTCACTCACTCCAGGATTCAGTGTCAAGGACAAGAGGGATTTCTTCGTATTTCTGGTGTGTCTAGCCGTTGACTGTACTTTATTGAATACTCAATGCAGCTGGAATAAACTTCCAAAATATCCATATGGGAATCAAAATTACTCAGATCCTCGAACGCATATCTAGGAAAACTAGGTCATGAACTCTTGAAAGGTCCCCTGTGAAGACGGTTTGAGTGTAACATTCGCATGCCTCGTCCATTTTGACCAATTATTAAAGAAATATATGCTATACAACGCCCTATTTAAGACTAAAAACCAAGATAAACATCACCTGGAACTTGGAAAAGAAGGTACTGTTTAAGGGCTCTTGCCAGCCCCTTGAACATAGTAAGGTGATTTGTGAAGCCTCATTTTAAAATCAATGCAGTGATGACATGGTGATAGCTAACTATTTTCTTTTTGATGTTTTTTCGTATCAATATCTCACTTATTGTGATTCTAATTTAAATATTATTTTATGTCAAATATGTTTTAATGTCAAATCTCACCAATATAAAATGATTACGTAATCTTCAAACTTAAGTATGAGGTGATGTATCTGAGAGATGCCACGCGCCTATCGATGGAACTTTTTGAAGCGTGCCTGGTGGAGGGTT
This sequence comes from Trichonephila inaurata madagascariensis, assembly GCA_019973955.1. Lineage (NCBI taxonomy): Eukaryota > Metazoa > Arthropoda > Arachnida > Araneae > Nephilidae > Trichonephila > Trichonephila inaurata. The sequence continues at coordinate 156,687 of BMAV01005391.1, forward strand.
ATATCAAAATACTTTTAGAATCAAACGATCACATAAATCTGAAACAAATTATAATCACTCATTAAAGTTTGGAATTTAATGTACATTATAGGTATTTCTGGTATTTGTTACCTCTAACAGTGATATACAGGTTCCCTCTGGCGCTTTCTCCTTCTTTGTTTCGTATGGTGCACGTATAACGTCCTTCGTCTACGGTCCTTTCTACTTGACGAACAAATAGAGTTCCGTTGGGATATACTGTTTGTCTGTGGTTGTCTGGCAGGCGAACTCCATCTGCGAGAATCGAAAGATAGGTATAAACTGTTATTATATTGTACATGATATATTCAAAAAAGTAAGTATTGCAATAATATTATATTAATGATATTCAATTCTTTTTTTATACTACAAACCTTACATTATTAAAAATGTATGACTGTAGGACTTATATATGTATTAGAAAAAATATATATTTATTATTTTTGCGTCAAATACACTGATTCCCAAACTTACTGAGACTTTGGAACACCTTTTATTCCGAAAATTTGGCCATGAAACCTCAAGTAAAATAAATTTATTTCAACGTATAAAAATAAAAAAAAATTCATTTCATATTTAGGGTATCCGATTACGTTCGGAACCGTGATTTTGCAAAAGCGTATAAATGGCTAATATTTATGATATTAAAGTCATTTAGATTAGAATACGTGTATAAAATTGTTTTAAGGTATTATTACAATAGAAAATTATTTAAATACAATATTTTGACAAAAAATGAACTTAGAATGACCTATTTTCAAAATATTCTCCTTTTGTGTAAAATGCTTGTATTATAATAATATTTTGCCTGTATATAAGCTCAGACCTCTGAACGGAGGCTCAACTAGGATTTTTGAAATATATATCTTGGAAATAGATTTATCCATATTTTAGTACAACAGAGGGGAGAAATTTTAAGAAAAAAACGCCAATAATTATTTAAATTGATAGTAACTCTGAAAATAATGTGAACTTTTAAAGTACCCTAGTTCAGACCCTCTGGCGAAGCCTTTACTTTATATAAGCAAAATATTATTATTATAGAAATTTTTTTTATTAAAGGAAAACGTTTTGAAAATAGGTTATTCTAAGCTAATTTTTTGCCAAAATATTGCATTTAAATAATTTTTTTGTCATAATGTCCTTAGAAGAAATTCATACATGTATTCTAAACTAAGTGACACTAAATATCACGAAAATTATCCATTTATGCACTTTTTTAAAATCACGGTTCCGAACGTACTGACCTCATAGACGACAGCACACGCTATCGGCTTTCATCGAGTGAAACTTGTCATTAATATATTTATGAATCCTTCAATAATATTTTACCCTAAATTTTTTTTAACATTTAAAAATCAAGAATAATCGATTTTAATTTTCATAGCAATGGAAATATGACACAAATATTTTATTTCATATAAAATTTTTCACGAGCACATTCTAAAGTGGCTCAATCACCCCCAAATTAATTTTACTTTGCTACGGACCCCTCAGTAGTCACAAGGACCCTCTAGGTCCGTAGGAACACCTTTGAGAACCTGTGGTTAATTATAATATATATTTCTTTAAAAGAAGTTAAATTAATGAATAAAATTTGATTTTTAAAATGTAGTTTTAAGTGAAATGGTATATAAACTGTATAATTAATTTATTTAATTATATCAGTGCGTCTCAAAATTTCAATATTTGTGACCCTATTTTCAATCACAATTTTCATCGCTCCTCCCTCATGCAATAACAGTGTATTGAATGTAATAAAAATATTCTTGATGCTAAGTCACAATACGAATTTAATTGTAAGCGATACATATTATCTAGATAAGCTTTACATTCTATGCAAATGTGAAACACTAGTAAATATTAAACTTATTTTTAATTTAGTATTGATAAATTAATTATCAAAAATATTTTACAGCACTGATACATTTATAAGTATATGATATCATTGTAAATGTGTATTTAATTTTTATTATATAAAAACATATTTAGTTTTACTACCTTTGAGTAAATTTTAGTATTTTAAATATTTTATTTTTGACTTTTCAATATGCTCGTGCCCCTATACATCAGACCCCCGTAGGGGGTGTTTCCCACAGTTTGAGAAACGCTGGATTATATAGTTTTGGATATTTTCTTATTAAGAAGAGTATAATGAAACATATTTTTTTTTTAATTATAACTTTTAAAATTCACATTTACGAGTTACGATCAATTGAAGAATATGTCTTGTTTAAATGTCTGAACTTTGATATATTAAAAAACGAAAAATTGGACTTCTAAATCTTATATTACAAAAATTTTAGTTCAGTCTCTGTACAGAAGTCAGCTATATATAGACAGAATATTATTATTACAAAAGCATTTTTGATGAAAAATGCATGCTTTGAAAATGTTCTTTTTCTTCCTTTTGTGCGCAGTAAAATGTTTTCCAATAATTTTTGTTGTAGTAATATCTTTAAAACAGTTTTATATGTATATTCTAATTCAACTGACCCTAAGTAAAAGAAAAAAAAACTACCCATTTTTACGCTTTTTCAAAATTAAGACCGAACATAGTATCTTAAAATGCGATGTTTATACATCATGCATGCAACAATTATGATTATTTTTCATTAAATCTATAGTTATTTAAATCAATTTTTGTATGCTTTTCTAAATAATATTTTAGTTTTAGTATTTATGACGAATATTTTATTAAATGATATATTTTAACCACTTTTTAGATACTTGTATTTTTATTGTTTAAAGTGGAATATCGTAGCATTTCTTATTAACATGCTTAAAAATTATTTAGTTTAAAAATATATTAGAATTAATAAAAAACGATGTAAATGTAAGATATTTTTAACGGATGAGGGATGAAAATAAAAAAAAATGATTTTATATTTGCTTACAACTAAAAACCAACATTTATATTTATAAATTTTTTTCTTTTGATATAGATTTATGTAAAAATGCCTAAGTATTATTTCTTTCATAAGCAAATTATTTTCTTACTAATAAATGAAATATGATTTTTACAAAAAAGACGTGGTTAGCAATTTATTTTGGTTTTTTTTCTACAAACATATATAAAAGGCTTTCAACCAAATAAAATAAAATATACATTGGAATTTTTGTTAAGTGTAAAGAATAAAAAAAAAGTATTAGATTTTGGAAGTCATACTTCCGCGCCAAATTACTATTCATTAAGTAAGTACATTGGAAACGTTCTTACGGAATAATTACCAGCAATGCGGAACAAAAATAGAAAAAAAATATAAGATCATCAAATATTCTAAATTCTTGAAACTAGATTTTATGAAGAATAATAAGCAACAAAACCTTTCGCCTTGCTAGTTATCTTAAGTATCTACGATTTCAAAGACAGCGCTTTGAGAGAAAACGTAAAAATTTACATTCTTAACGAAAAGAAATGGCTGAAGCAAATAGAAAAGAAGAAAATGAAAGTTATACGTTGGCACAAATCCCAAGAATTTCTCAAAGATCTAGTTAAATTGTTTTTATTTAACTTTCGCTTCCGTCCTAGAAATTCTCAGAGGTATCATCAGAAAAAAAGTAGACTTATAAAGCGTTTGCTTTGAAAAGTATGTTTTAATGGTTAAGCCTCTCTACAATTTATGCAGATATCCATTCATTTAGAGAAGTCGAACTGTCAGCCTTTTTTCCTTGTCTGAAATATATATAAAAAGAAAGAAGAGTTTCTTTCGCTTATAAATTTACTTGAACACACTACGTTCTGTAAAACTTAAGATAAAGATGTTTTCACTTTAATATTAATTTGCTATTTTTGTGAAGTCTAACACGAAGCAGTGGGGTAACATTTGTTCTAGACTACTGTTTCTCTATACAAAACTATATATTAGAAAACAGCTAGGGAAATTAGTTTAGATATAGAACTATATTATAACTTTTTATAATGGAAAATAATATAAAACTATAGTTAAAATTTAATGAAAGCAATATTAAATAAAATATCATGAACCATGGTTTTAAATAAATCCATTAAAGAAAATATAATTTATTAGAATGTTTAAATGTTTAATACATATTAGATCCGTTACTATAGGCCAGTGCTTCTCAAAGATTCAATATTTGCGACCCAAAATTTAATCATAATTTTCATCGCGCCCTCTCTTCCCTCCATACAATAACAATGAATTGAATTCAATAATAATATACTTTGACGCTAAAGTTAAACTATGATTTTAATCCCTTAAGTTCCACCGGCGTATAAAAACGTCTCACCCAGCCAAAGCGTTAAATGCCCCGGACGTATATATACGTCTTTCCGAAGTACGATCTTCTCTGGGCACTGCTGTCCATAAAATTATTCCGAAGGCTTTGGAATGCATTGAAATGACCTTGACAGTGTTTTGGAAGTATTTACTTATTTCAGAGAAGAGGCTTTACTTATTTATTCCTTTTCATCCCCTCAATACATCACATACGCAGGCCTACGTAGAAAACGGTGAAATTGGGGAGCGAATCACGTAACTTTTATATGGGAAGTTAAGGTATTAATTATAAATCGTACAAATTATCAAGATAAATATTAAATTGTGTATATAATTTTATTACATGCCCATGGGGTCTATGGTAATTATTAAAATTGTTCTTCACTTAGTATTGTTAAATTAATTATAAAATACTTTGCGTGGTACTGATACATTTATATAAGTGTATTATATCAGTGTAAATGTGTATTTCATTTTGTATTATGTCAGAATGTATTTGTTTACTTTCCCAAAATTAATAATTTTCTTAAATAATCTTTTGTTTATGACTTTTCAATATGCACGCACCCCCTTTGTAGAGTTATACAGCCTTCCAGTGGAGCGTGCCCCACAGTTAGAGGAACGCTTTGTAAAACATTTGGACGTTTATCTAAAAAAATTAAACTTACAAATTATTTAGTTGAGTATTTATAACATTAACCCGACTTTTGAAGTTGTATAAAAATAAAACTGAAAAGTGTTTTTCTTGATGATTATAAGATTAAAAATACTTTCAGGATTTTTTTACGCGCACATAGATCTTCGTGAAAAATTACAATATTTTGTTTCATTTTCTGTATAAGAAAAAAAGTTTAACAAGTTAAAAATTAATGCAGCTATTTCGCAAGAAAAATATACCATATGTTTGTAATTTAACTCACAATTCTTAGATTAAATTCTAACTTGATTTATCATTACCATATTTAGCAAAGAGAATATTGAATCCAAGGGAAAATACCAGATGCATTTCAAGAATATATATATATATATATAAAGCTTAAAAATGCTTCCTGTAGTGGAAAAAATAAGTCGAAAATGTAATAAGCAATTTTTTTTCAAAAAGAAATGCCTGGCTAAGCTCAAAAAAATATCGGAGACATTCAGTTTAATATAATATCCATTTTTTAGTAATTTTAAGAGAAAAAATAAATTAATGACGTAAGATAACGTTCATGAAAAAAGAACATTTGAAAAAAAAATGTTTTAAGTTTATAAAGGCGTACAAATTTAATTTTGAAAGTTCTTATTAGGTTGCACATTTATTTGAAAACATTATTAGTAAATTATTTTTTTAAGTTTTTTTTTATCTTAATTATTTAAAAGATTAAAAAACTCCCTTAAGCTTTGGAAAAAGATTAAAATGTGAGACCTGATGCCTCGTTTTTGTAATAAATGTATTGAAAAACTAAGAAAATTTAAATATTTAGAATTATTCATGTTTTAACTTATTTTATACTTATGTTTCTTTTAAATCTTGTTTTATTTTTAAAGTATTATAAAATAATGAGTATTTTTTTCTCTTTTTGAAAAAAAGAGATATTTTCATAAATTGAAAAAAAGAATTACAAGATGTCATGATAATTTATGGTTTTATACTAAGGTTTTTCGTCATCTTTAAAGATTACATTAGCTAACCACAAATGCAACAATTGCACTTGTATTTTTTTAAAATATTTTAATTATTTTTTTCGCAATGGGCTGCATATTAGCAAATAAGCCTTTACAGACACGGCGAGTCTCCAAATATGAGATTCATTTCAGTGTTGGCACCTTCTAGTGGTGAGTCTTAGTACCAAATTTGGAAGCTAGAGTTAATTTAATTCCATCTGTCGCCAGATGCTGAATATTGCCGTGATTACCAGGACTAAATTGATACTCGAGGGATCTTTTACATGCCCCATAATCATATGACATGCATCACTACGATTTTTGCATCTAAAAACTCTATCGACTCCAGCGTGGATCAAACCTACAACTTTGGGTTTATAATTCAAGTACGCTACCTCTAAGCCACCAGAGTCATCATTTCTTATTATTAATATTTGATATATATGTGATAAATAATAAATTTATTGGGTGAGTTATAATACGTTTTAAAATAGATTATTTACAAAAATACTGTTTTTCGTAACAATTTTGAAAGTTTTTGTGATGCTAAGATTTTAATATGAATAAAAAATGTTTATTTCAAATTACTCGTACGGCTTACATGCAAAAAAATTTGCATGACAGCATATCTATACTTTTATAAAGTCGAGAATAGTAATTGAAAGTGATACAATCATCTCTATCAATTCATGAATTTAGATTTACACACTATATATAAAATACATTCATTTTTTAAAAATGTATATAGCCTTTATATTGTGGGGGTTCTTAAGCTTTCGATCGTTACCCTTGAAGTGTCAGTCTGACTTTGCGGAATCTCAAGATCTTCAACACCTTTTCCTGATTCTCAGCTATAAAGTAAACATAAATATAAACTGTAAAAAATTATTTATTTTTTGTCGCAGATGAAGTTTTTGTACTCTGGTGTCCAACACAGACTGTACAGTTGTTTTATCGGTATGGTACAAATGTCCAAAATATTTTTGATCAGTTAATTTTATTAACTATCTTAATATAGATATTGGTGTAAAACACCTCAAAGCTAGGAATTTGATGTATATAGTATCAGAAAGAATTTTTTATAATTTAAAACTTATATGCATTGCAGGGAAAGCAATAAGATCAGTGACAGGGACATCACATATTTGAAAAACAGTTGATCAAGTAAATCATTGCTTACTGATAAAAATATTTTAAATTTTTAAATGTAGGATAGAATATATAATCATTTTCTGCCATACAATATTCTTCACTTCTGTCAAAAGTCAAAATAAAAAAAAATGAACAGAGAAGAGTTTAAAGCATTGCTTCTCAAACTTTCAATGTTAGCGACCCAATTTTCAATCATAATTTTCATCGAGCCCCCCTCCATACAATAATAATGTAATGAATTCAATAATAATGTACTTTGACGCTACAGCTACAATACGATTTTAATTATAAAGCGTACAAATAACCAGGATAAGTATTAAATTTCTATATAATTTTGAAAATGACAAGCAAATGGGAGTCACTGGTAATTATTAATCTTGTTCTCTGCTTGGTATTTAAAAATTAATTATCAAATACGTTGTGCAGTATTGATGCATTTATAAGTATATTATATCAAAGTAAATGTGTATTTCATTTTTATTATGTCAGAATGTATTTTGCATTGCTTCCTTTCAGTACATTTGTAATTTTTCAAATCTTTTGTTTTCGACTTTTCGATGTGCTCGCGCTCCCCTCGTAAGATTATCATATCCCTCTAGGCTGTCGGGCCCCACAGTTTGAGAAACACTGGGTTAAAGGCTTAAATTCATTTAGGATATTTTTGCCCGAGTTTCTAAATTTACAATTCTTGCTTCAGCCTTAATTTTATCGAAAAAATAAATTGATTGACTTTAGGGTACTAATAAAAAAATTTCTCTTTTAAATGTTTTAATTTTTAATCAATAATCACAATGTACTCTTTACATTTGTGACACAAATTAAATAATTTCTTTTATAACTATTTTAAGATCTTGTAGTGTGTGTTTATTCGAATTATCTTTGCTTCAATTACTCTTTTTGAAGAAAAATAAGTCTAATATATTTGACGGTCCTCTCATCGCATAATTTTTTCAATTACAAAGTTTCCTACCTATTTATACCCTTTCATTACGAATGAAAATTAATATATTTTTGAAAGAGTTTATATGTAGTTACTAATAGTTTATACTTAATCTTAAAGTAATAAAAAGTTTTGGAATGCATAAGCTTTCATAACTCAAGTAAATCAAGAATAGAAAATCAATAATAAAAAACCTTTCTTAAAAAGCAGGAAATAAATCAAAGCATCTAAAAATATTGTAATCATAATAGAATTAATAATAAAATTGTGTATTATTGAAGCAAATGAAATTTAAATTTTATTATTTCAGAAAAACTGTGCAATGTTATTTTTTCAGTATTAAATATAAAATGATATTGTTGCAAGAGAATCATGGCTAAAATTTCAATAATTATGAAAAAATAATTTTGTTAAGAAAAAAAGTTTAAGTTTCCTTATGAAACATCAATACTTTCGTTCTGTACAGTAAAAAACACATTGATACGATAAATATATGATATAGATGTCAAGAGATACATATTATAAAATCTAAAATTAAGAATAGTTTTTCTAAATTTAGTCCTTTTATCTTAAGTTGCTTTTATTATTTTCCTTATTATTAGAGCTAAACTAATTTACTTGTTTGATTTTATCTAAAATATTTTAAAAGTTACAAATAAAAAAAATATTTTCTTAGAATAGTTTCTTAGACAGACAGTGTTATAATTTTATATTTAGAGCTTTGGAATATTATGTGTTATGTGTACAAATTTGAAATTTCTATTATGAAAATATAAATAAATATTTATGTAATATTTTGAAGTTTCTATTGTGAAATAACATGTACAATTAAAAAAAAAATAAATTCGTGTTCTAAGCTAACTAAATTAAATTGCTTGAGGCCACAATGGAATATTTAGAAACGAAAGGGCTGATTTCTTGGCAAAATCCGCAACCAAACAGGGGATTGAAATTTCAGTCAATATTGCGAAATCGTTCTACAAGAAAAAAAATTAAAGAAAATATTTCCAGCCACTTTGGAATACTCAGAGCATGCAATCAGCTCACTCTTTTCTGACAAAGAAATTTTTTCCAACCATTTCACAAAGACTATCTTGCGATCACATTTTTTCTAATCATAAAATGCCTCAATTCCTTACTTTTAGATTGTACCTCAATAGATTTAATATGTGTCTTTCCGTTTGTGACTGTAATGCTGGTGGGGAGCAAAGTGTTAAGTATCTCATCCTTTTTTGTTCAAAATTTAGAATAGAGAGAGAAAATGCATGAAAAAATCAAGCTTTACTCTCTTAAAATCATGGCCTCTATAATTTTTCTCAACTTGTTTCAAGTAAAGCTTCGTTCACTTTATTTTGTATTTTCATTGATTTGATTTTGTAATTTGTTCATTTCTCTCTCTCTCTGTTTTTGTAACTTCATTGTATTGATCTTGCTACATAATGAAGGAAGATTAGAACTACCTTCCGATCCCAAAACGAGCATCTTAGCCACCATGCCGAAATAATCGTCATCGCAGAGAGGCTATTACTAGTTTATATATATATCACACCGCCACACTACCCCCTTGACAGTGATTCGATGAATATGTGAACGAACAATACCATATTTGTGGTGAGTGTGTGAACAGTTGCGTCACTTTGAGTGCGATGGCTTTGTGGGTTGCGT
>BMAV01005391.1:166359-182297 GCA_019973955.1 Trichonephila inaurata madagascariensis
TGTGAACAGTTGCGTCACTTTGAGTGCGATGGCTTTGTGGGTTGCGTCATTCGTGCTTGATGGCTTGTGGATTGTGACATCGTGTGTGACGGCCTAATTGCATCATGCGTCTGATGGTATGGTTGACTTTGCTGTGGATAGATGGTGCCACGTCTGCTGCGGTTCTTTTTGCACGTCTGGGTCACCAATGAAGGAAGATTAGAACTGGACACCTTCCGATCCGAAAACGAGCATCTTAGCCACCATGCCAAAATAATCGTCATCGCAGGGAGGCTCTATTACTGGTTTATATAGATATCACACCACCACACTACACCCTTGCCAGTGATTCAGCGAATAGGTGAACGAACAATACAATATTTGTGGTGAGCATGTGAACAGTTGCGTCACTTTGAGTGCGATGGCTTTGTGGGTTGCGTCATTCATGCTTGACGGCTTGTGGATTGTGACATCGTGTGTGACGGCCTAATTGCGTCATACGTCTGATGGCATGGTTGACTTTGCTGTGGATAGATAGTGCCACGTCTGCTGCGGTTCTTTTTACACGTCTGGGTCACCAATGAAGGAAGATTAGAACTGGGCTTCTTCCGATCCGAAAACGAGTATCTTAGCCACCATGCCAAAAACGATCGTTATCGCAGGGTGGCTCTATTACTGGTTTATATAGATATCACACCACCACACATAATTGTTTTATTTTGTTATGTTTTTTGTCTTGGTAACTTATTACTTTTCGTTATTTGATTATTTTGTAACTTTTGTTTTGGTATTTATTTTTTTTATCTTATGTTGTTTGTGTTTTATTCACTTCTGTAAGCCCCGTGTGATACTTGTGGTGTACGGGAATATGTGTTATATGTCTTCCAAAAAAAAAAAAAAAATAATCAACAGCAGCAGCTTTTTTTTGAAATTTTTTCAAATAAATATAAGATTAAATATTTTTCAAGCACTCAGAACCCAAAATATAACCCAGATGAAGAATTATTGTTTTAATTCATGTCAAGAGTATTCCTGAGAAAGAAAATGGTTATTTCTTTACTTTGATCGAAGAATGTTTTCATTTATTATTCACACATTCATAAGTACACAATATGTGAAAAGATACATAAAAATGTTTTCTCATTTTAAGAAAGAAAATATAAATAAGTCTATTTTTTTATAAACTTTAACAAAATGATAAAAAAAAGCAATTGTGTAAAAATAAAATTTAGATGAGCAGTTTAAAACTAATTTTTTGTAAACGTTTTTATTCAACCTTTCTCAACGCTTTATTATTGATTTTTCTGCCACATTGCCTTTCAGTTTTTCTCCAAATTATATGTTTTTTCATTGGAATTTCGAAATATATTGTGGATGTAATTCTAGATTGAATTTTTTTTTCTAAATCTCTAGAATAAAAATACAAGATAATCATGAAATGCCAGATTCTACTTCCAAAAGTTTTAGCAATTTATCAACTGAATTCCTTTCATGGGACATTTTAATTTTCTTAGATACAATAAAAAATTGGACCTTTTTACCATTGTTTTTTTGTAGCAAATTAATCATTATAATGTTAGGAAAAAAACTTTGCATACGTAGTGATTTAAAGATGCACACACTATGAAGCTTCACAAATTAAAGGAAAAACCACCTAGATTTATGCTACTCACTCTTATTTTCGCCTTAATGTTCTTTTAATGGAAACTTTTTGATTAAAGTTGACAGTGCTCTAAGTAAATATATTATTTACTTAAGAATTTTTGAATTTATTCTGAATGCCTTTTAAAAACATAAATTCAAACTATTTTAATGTACATACTGATTTGATTTGAATTAAATCAATTTGTTTGACAAATACGGTTTAAATAATTTTTAGAGTCTATACTAAACAGAGTAAACCATATCAAGAAATTCAAATTCAAAATTTAAAAAAAATTGCAACATGAAAACTATTTTAACGCTCAAAAAATGTTCTTGTAACCACTCTTGGGATAATAATTCTAACTGAATGTTCTAAGCAGCTGAAACGCCTTCCAGCAACTCCACGTCTTCAGTAGAGGGCAAGTGAGAAATAAATGTGGTTATTATGAACAACCATTCACGTTCTTCACCCTTTATTTTGTGTTAATAATATGTGTTTTATTTATGTAACCGAACCTAATAAGTAATTGTTACACCAGTGTTTCTCAAACTGTGGGGTGCGCCCCCTAGGGGGGCGTAATAGCCCTACGAGGGGGCGTGAACATATTGAAAAGTCGAAAACAAAAAATTATTTAAAATAATTATTAACTTGTTGAAAGTAAACAAATGCATTCTGACGTAGTAAAAAAATAAAATACTCATTTTATACTCATAAAATACACGTATAAATGTATCAGTACTGTACAATCCATTTTATAATTAATTTAACAGTACTAAGTTAAGGACAGGTTTAATAATTACTAGTGACCCATGGGCTTGTCATGTATAAAATTATATGCCAATATTAACAGTTATCTTTATAATTTTTGTAGGGTTTATAAAATTAATCCCTTTAATAACGATTAAAAATTACACGATTCATTCTCCAATGCCACCGCTTAGCACGTAGGTAAACGTTTGTGGTGTATTGAGGGGGTGGTTGTAGAAAAGGAATAAATAATCAAATCCCCTGAAATACGTAAATCCTTCGCAAACACTGTCAACGCCATTTTATTGCTTTCCAAAGCCTTCGGAATAATTTTATGGATAACAGTTCACAGAAAAGATAATACTTCGTATAAGGACGTATATGTACGTCTGAGGCAATTAATACGCTGAGTGAGACGTTTATATACGTCGAGAGGACTAATGAGGCTAAAGTTGTACTGTAGGTTAAGCGTCAAAGTATAGTATTATTGAATTTAATACATCGTTATTGTATGGAGGGGGGCGCAATGCAAATTATGATTGAATTTTGGGTCGCAAACTTTGAAAGTTTGAGAAACACTGTGTTACACTAAAGAAGACTTAATTGAACCCGACTTAAAATTTAACACCTTTAGTTTACTCTATAATGTCCAACGCTCTCTGTTCTTATTCAAATCAATTTCTTTATTTTTACAATATACTGTCTAAAAATAATTTGACTTTAAAAAATAAAGTTTTTTTAGGAGCTTACAAAGCTTACGTAGTATTTTCCTAGCTTTTTACAAAGCTAATTTTTAAATATTAGATTCTAAATTCTTAAATAGTTTAAGTTTGAGTATATTTCAATACAAGTACTAGAATATAACTCATATTATAAGTTGATACAATTTCAAAATTATCTGATGATAATAAAATATTTTGACTCCGTTTTTAAATATCAAACTAAAACAGTTTAAATTTCTATATATTATTTCTTTCTCTACTTCATAAGCTCAACAGCCTTTTGAAGGCCAAGGCTGTCTCCCTGATCCACCTCCAGTTGAACTTATCAGTCATTATGGCCTTTCATATGTTGATTCCCATTAGTTTGAGGTCCTTTTCAAAATCGTCTAACCATCGAGTAGTTGGTCGTCTTCTACGGATTTTCGGAAAGGTTACTTTTTGGGTAAGAAAAACATCTGCATGTCACTACATATGGCCTAGCAACCTAATACTTGATGCTTTTATAGTTATCACAATGTCCATCCCGCTATATTTGCAATATTTCCTGTACATCAGTACTTCTCAAACTTTCAACATACGTGACCCACTATTCAATCATTATTTCCATCTCGCCCCCCTCCATACAATAACAATGTATTAAATTCAATAATACTATACTTTGACACTAAAGCTACAATACGACTTTAACCTCATATGTGCTACCGACGTATATAAACGTCTCGCTCAGTCAAAGCATTAATTGTCTGCACGTATATCTATGTCTTTCTGAAGTATGAACTTTTTTGTGCACTGTTAGCCATAAAATTATTCCGAAGGCTTTGAAATACAATAAAAGGACCTTGGCAGTGTTTGCAAAGGATTGACTTATTTCAGTGGATTTGCTTATTTATTCCTTTTCTCTCCTCCCCTCCCCCGAAGATGCATCCCATAGGACCGTCTACTTGGTATACGGTGGCATTCGAGAGTGAATCGCGTAACTTTCAATCGGCAATTAAGGAATTAATTATAAACCGTACAAATTATCAAGACAAGTGTTAATAAAAACCCATGGGGTCACCGATAATTATCAAATTTGTTCTTAACTTAGTATTGTTAAATTAATAATAAAATACATTGTACAGTAGTGATAGATTTATAAGTGTATTATATCAGTGTAAATGTGTATTTTATTTTTTATTGTATCAGAAAGTATATTTTGTTTGCTTACTTTCAGTAAATTAATTTTTTAAATAATCTTTTGTTTTTGACTTTTCAATATGCTACACCCCCCCCCACCCACGTAGAGTTATAACGCCACCAAGGGGGGCACGCCCCACAGTTTGAGAAACGCTGCTGTACATATCATGATATTAAAGAATTCTCCACACATTGTCTTCGTGAATATGTCTAAAAATTTCTTTAAGATTTTTTTTTTTTAAAAAAATGAACAACATTTCTTCCTTGGCTTTATTGAGGATCCCTTTCATATCATGCAATTGCCTGATTAATGTATCCGACTGCATTCGGAACCGTGATTTTAAAAAAGCGCATAAATGGACATTTTTCATGATATTTAGTGTCACTTAGATTAGAATACATGTATAAAATTGTTTTAAGGACATTTTGAAAAAAAAAAAAAAAAATTAAATACATTTCGGCAAAAAATTAACTTAGTATAACCTTTTTTCAAAACGTCCTCCTTTTATAAAAAAGTGCTTCTAAAATAATAATATTTTGTGTGTGTGTGCTTATATAAAGTAAAGACTTCTCCAGAGAGTATGAACTATAGGAGTTTTAAAAAATTCACATTATTTTCACGGTTACCACCAATTAAAATAATTATCGGTGTTTTTTTCTTAAAATTTCTCCCTTTCTGTTGTAGTAAATATGAATACATCCACTTCTAAGTTATATATTTCAAAAAATATAGTTCAGCCTCTGGACAGAGGTCTGAGCTATAGATAGGCAAAATATTATTACAGTAAAAGCATTTTTCATAAAAGAGAATGTTTTGAAAATGGGTCATTCTATATGTTTCTTTTCTGTCAAAATATTGTACTGAAATAATTTTTTATTGTAATACTATTCTTAAGACAATTTTATAAACGTTTTATAATCTAAGTGACACTAAATATCATAAATATTATCCATTTATACGCTTTTGCAAAATCAAGGTTCTGAACGTAGTCGGATACTTTAACATTTCTCTCAATGGTATTAAATCCATAATGGAGTTAAGCCCTCCAAGACTTCGGGTGATGATTCCAGGGTTTCAAACAGTAATTATTTTCGTTTCAGTTTAACTTAAAAAAAAAAAAACGGGTTGTGAAAGGCTGGCTCCTTTCTTTTGGGCACCTAGATATGTGGGAGGTAGGGAAGAAACACTCGACATGATCCAATCAATCTGTTTATTTATCACACAATACCTGCTCAACTTGGTGTTTATAGAAATAAATTTAGACTTCAATTGGTTTCTGAGGCCATGAAAACTTCTATTAACCAAACAAATTATATTGTTTATGTCAATTTTCAGATCGTTGCTACAAGTGATCAGAGTTCCTAAGTAAGTAAACTGTTTTACATATGATTTATTTTCTCGAAAATCCATTGCACATTTATTAGTATTTAAGATAAAATAAATTATTTTTAGAAAAACAGTCATAAGTTAAAGTCAGAAGTAAAAGTCAAAAAATCCGAAGTAACAAGTTAGTAATAAAATAAAAATTCTATTTTAATTTCAAAATCTACCGTGTCAAGGGATTTGCTTATCTTAAATATTTTTAAGGTAAAACTAACTTTTAATGTTATGCAGAATGTTGAAATAAATAGTTTAAATTATTTAATAATTCTTGTATTTAATTCTTGTATGGAATTTTCATAATAATTATTCATCTGTAATAATTCATGAAACAATAATTAGTAAGTTAAATTCAGTAATTCTAGATTTATATAATGTTATTTGTTCATAATTGAATTAAAATTTATTAAAATTTAATTTATTATGAATAGATTTTTTTTGTAAAATTCATTTTATGTAAAAAAAAGTATATCGATTCTTTTTGGCATATTTTTAAATAAATGATAAACGTTAAAAACACTGCTATTCTAAAATATCATATGCATTTTTATCATTCAAGTAATATTTTCCTTTAAAAATAATTAGCTTGAAAAATTTCCTTCTGTTACATAAATATATGTGAATTATAATTTTTTTAAAATTTCTAGAACTGGAATGTAAGATAAACAACAAAACTGAGATTCATTTTTTAAAAATTTTAGTTATTTACCAAAACAGTTCTTTTTGTTAAAAATATTTTAAGTTTTAGGTATATATATAAGGTATATAAATGAGTACATTTAGAAGTTTGTATAGTATATCTATTATTATTTATATATCATTTGAATTATTTAATATATTTACATACATTTTTTATACAAAGGAATATCGATAAAGCTACACTGCTAAAAAAAATTAAAATAATAATAATACATTTTGATTTTAACCCTGGGAATGATTTGTCATAAGAGGACAGTTTTATATATTTAATTCGAATTGGAATAATTAAAAGGATTTGTTATCTAACTGATCCATGTTCTAATCACATACACGCACTCACGCACACAAATTAACATCACGCACAGATTTTACTTCAGATATGAACATTAAATATTAACAGTAGTTTTGTTTTTGTCATTTGGAAACTGTTTAAGGCGATGGTGGACCTACACAATGTCAAATTTTGGTCAAAATTGCAATTTTGATTTGTTATACTAATAATATTCCTTATGTTTTAAAGAATATAATTCTGTTAAAGAATTTTTTCATTTGATTAATAATTACTGACATTTTTTTTTTCTATTTAACTCAAATAAATGTTTAAAATGTACTTTTCTTAGTTGGTCAATTTTCCTTTTTCATTGTTACGTAAAATGCTTCTTGCGTTACAAATTATGTCATATCTCTTTGAAATTTTAACTTATGAAAGAAGATATAACACTCAAGTTTGTGCATTAGTCTTCTAAAATATTTGAAGGATCAGATTTTGCGTTGTTTTGAATATCTAGTTGGTGAAATGTTTCATATAGTACAGAAAATTTATCTTTTTATTCCCATCAAATTTTATTCTGAGTTTAAAATCTATGCATAGATATATTTTATTGTAGTTTATCTATATATAAAACAAAAATTATGTACATATCTTTAAAATGATGCGCTAGAAGCATTTTTAAAAATAGTTTAAAAACTTTAGTTTATTTTTTTTAAAAAATCAGTTTATTTTATTTTATTTTTAAAAAATATATTTAAATTGTGAAACATAATAATAATTTACTATATTGATTCCGATTTAAGCTAATTAAGCTAACAGTTTAAGGAATCAGTTTTAATGGTTCACCGTCTCCTTAATTAAATAAGTACAATTTCTGAAATCATTTGAATTCAGATTTTAAAAAAAATGCATCCCATTGTAGTTATTGTGAATAATCTGGATGTTTTTCATATACTCAGTGATCTTTATTCAAGATATCGTAAATTTGTACACAACTGATTAATGATATTTATTGTAACAAATGACAAATCATTATTGAAAACTGGAACTTAAAAACGTTCACTCCTTATTCAAATGGAAACAAAATCCTATAGTTCTAATGGTGCTGAGAATCTCCAAGGAATCAAACATGACGTTTGTTGGTTCGAATTTATCATGTTTCATATAACGCTGCACCTCATAAATGGTCTATAAAACAAAAACATGGAGGATAATATAGTAAACTGCGTATCATAAACCTGGAATGCTTTTGGAAATAGCTACAGAATGAATGGCATGAAATATTGCAAGTAGGTGATAAAGAAAATACGATATTTTTTCTTCGTATTTCCTAGGATGATATTTTGCTCTATGACAGGGAATGTTAAGATTATTACAGTTTTATTTTTCGTGTAAAGAAACTGACACTCAAAAAGCCCCATTTTGTTCTTAGTTAAACAACCTATTAGATTACCTTTTTCACTTCATTTAGTAAATGATGGTAATTTGTATCCGATAATGGTAACTTAACATTTCAAAATAAAGTGTTCTAATGTCTTGGATGAAGAATGCGTTCTTATCACGCATATTCTTTTAGAAACGAACGCATTCGTTGTAAAATGTGGTTAGAAATAAATCGACTGTATTGCATAGCATTTGAATATTAATTAAAGATTATATTTTTTTTCCCAATCGGAGTTAGTTGTGTGTTATTTAAATGGGCAATATTTCTAATTTTGTTGTTGATTTAAAAAAAGAATAAGTATATAATTTTCCAAACAATTGAGCTTATTTATTTCTATTTTATCTGTAATAATATTTCCATTTTCAACGATCAATTAATTAAAGCAAATATTTATTATTCTTTGTTTTAATACATCATTGATGTTTAATTTTGAATTTCACCATCCTAAACCACCTGGATTATTTAATGAACATGTCGGGCTCAGTATTTAATAAAATATTAAATGTCCTTTTAGTAATTATTCTGAATTATTAATGCTATTCATAATATCTTTATGAAAAAACTAAATTGATGTAGACAACCATGTTGAGATAAAACTAAATTTTTCTGAATACATTGAAGAGTTTTGAGGAATGAAATATTGATGATTTTAAAAGGGACTTGTAAAGAGATGTAATGATAAATAACTATAAGGATGATTATTTCTATTTTGAAAATGATCCATGCTTAAAATGGAAAACAAACTAAAGTTCTGAACCTTTAAAAAATCAGAGAAAAAATATATGGAGTATATTACTGTCCTAAGACTTATGTCAATGGTATTTCTCACGATAACTAAGTTTATAAAAAAGAGAGAGAGAGAGAGAAAAAAAAACGTTTATTTTTAAATGAACAAAATAGTTTTGCTTATAAAATAATTAGAAGCATAGACTAGGTTATAAAAATGAATAAATGATAGATTTTCACAACAGATAGACCTCCATGGAGCATTAATTCCCAAACTTAAACTCATCCATCTACTATATCCTTTTATAGATACATCATTAACGATTTTTCTTTTACTACTATTCTTACCTCGTTCCCAGGATATCCTATGAATTGGATATCCACCAGCTGGACATCGGATCTTCATTGTTTCACCTGCCACAATTGTCTGGTTCTTCATGGGACGAACAAAGGGTGGGCCTGGTACACGAAGCCATCGGCTGTGATGTATTTGACCAGCATCATTTTTGGCTGTGCACGTAAACTCTCCCGAATGCTCAACCCCGGCTCTTGATATGTTCACATAGCTCACAACAGTGTTCTCCAAGGTAACGTAATCACCAGAGCGAAAACTTTGATCTTCAGGTACCTGAAACAAATTATTAATATGAGTGTATTTTATAACAATAAATATATAATCTTACATTGGAAAGGTGGGATACAAGTTGTGTGTGTGTTGTGTGTGTGGTTTTCTTATTAGATCCATTTGATTGTTAATAATTAAATGAGAGGCTCTCACGAACTTGACAGCAAAGGGATTTTTTTTGGTAGACAACTAAAGTTTATTTACAAGTATAATTTCTAAACTAAACTATTTTTAACAAAAACCGCAATATAACGCATTCCGCTTCGTTACATGTATGTTAAGTTTCGTTCTACAGTTCTCAGTCCTTGTTTACAACAGCTCGCTTCACATAACGCTTCACAAGTACACAATTTGATTTATTCGCTACTAAGACAGCATTAAGTTCGAAAAATTAAAAAAAAAAGTGGTATTTATAAATAATAATGATATTTATTAAAAATTCATTATTAACTCATGAAACTGAAATAAATGTACCTAAGGTATCCGACTACGTTCGGAACCGTGATTTTAAAAAAGCGCATAAATGGATAATTTTCATGATATTTAGTGTCACTTAGATTAGAATACATGTATAAAATTGTTTTTGACATTTTGACAAAAATATTTATTTAAATAGTATATTTCGGAAAGAAATTAACTTAGAATAATTTTTTTTCCCAAATGTTCTTCTTTTGTGAAAAATTCTTCTATTATAATAATATTTTGCCTGTATGTAGCTCAGAGCTCTGTACAGAGGATCAACTATGTGGATTTTGAAAAATTCACATTATTTTCAGAGTTACAAACCATTGATATAATTATCGACGTTTTTTTCTTAAAATTTCTCCCCTCTGTTGTCGTAAAACATAGATAAATCCACTTCTAAGTTATATATTTCAAAAATTCTACTTGAGCCTCTGTATAGAGGTCTGAGCTATACAAAGAGAAAATATTATTATAATAGAAGCATTTTTCACAAAATGAGAATATTTTGAAAATGGGTCATTCTATGTTAATATTTTTGTCAAAATATTGTACTTAAATAATTTTTTTTCTGTGAAAATGTCCTTAAAACAATTTTATACATGTATTCTAATCTAATTGTTACTAAATATTATGAAAATTATCTATTTATGAACTTTTTAAAATTACGGCTTCGAACGTAGTTGGATACCTTAAACATTTAAATTAGTGACATCTAATGTGATTTCAGAAAAGTTTATCTTTATTGCATGGAATATATATATATATAAAAGCCCATCACACAGTATATTAACTAAACTCATGGCACAGCACCTCATAGAGGGTTAAGGTCTACTATATCCTTCTTGGTTTTCATGACCTTGGGACTGAAGTACATGAGCAGATGTTCCGGTCAGGTAGTCAGCAAAATCCCCAGTGCTTAGTTCCCAAGCAAGCTTGGTACTCATTTACCGAACCACAGAGAGGATGAAAGGCTGAGTCAAACCAGCCCAGGTTGGATTTGAGCCCCTGGCCTGTAGCGTGGAAGCACGATTCCCACTCTTAGCCACTGGGGTTCACACACTATATTAACTGAATAAAATATAGTGTATCCGAAAAATATGGTTACACTTTTAAAACAAATTAAAAATAAGCGAACAAAGATTTTCCCGCTTATGATTTTGTATGTTCCATAAAAAAAAAAGATTAAATTTTCTGCTTAAGGTATCCAACTACCCTAAAATCAAGATTTTTTTTCAAAAATTGACAAATTTGTTTTATGATTTTATTTTATAGACCATCTTATTAGCTTAATAAAAACACCAAGCTTTTTGTTTTCCATTCACTAGAACAAAAACTACAAGTGTTTTAACTAAAGTAGATGCTATAACTTTACACAAGATGTCAAACTTTAAAATGCGTTTTACTCGAAATGCGTTTTTGTCGAACAACTCAAACGTGGACAGCGGACAGCGATTGCTCAAAAAGTTTTGAAAATAATTTAATGAAACTTTTTGTAAATGTTTTGTATACCAGTAGAAGTATTTTGTTCATCAAATTTATCAATAACTGTATTACTTCATAATTTACAGTCCTTTATGTGAATATAATCAATGTTTTTTAAGCAATTTCATATAGTCACTAAGATAGAGGTCTCTAGTTTTTGTAAAAATTAAAATATCTATTATCCTGAAGGTCATTTCAAACATGAATAACAAAGTAACACATTAAAACTGAAAAATTGAGAATTTGTTCGAAAAATTTTTGTACAGAGCGGGCCCCATTTATGTAATTTTTTGTACATTTTATAACCAGTTTTCCCCCATTTTAATAATAATACATTTTTTTTCTGTTTTCAATTTTACGATTTTTTGCTTAAAATATACTAAATAAACCTAAAAGTCACAAAAAAATCCCCATATATTCATTTTTTCAAAAAAAGTTATCGCAAGTAGTCGGATACCTTAATGAGATGTGAAAACTAGATGGCGCAAAGTCTCCGCTTTTCAACATTCTCGTTTCAAAATGTTTTTATTTCAAGAACAAGTTGCAGCATGGCTCATCGAATTTAAATCTGCAGCACATGTACAATGCACATCGTAAATGGTGCGCCACCACATTAGGTTTTGGAAGTGAGAAAAAGTTTCCCAGGGTGTGGGATGAAAAAAGAGCAATAGCATGGCTATACAGATATCTAAACATAGTACCTTAGGACTTCTTCTTGTAACGATACGTGAAAAAACTTTGTTTATCAATCTTCAAATAGTGACAATGATGAAATAAAAGATCGAATTTCAGTGATCATTGAAGTTGTTGATCTGCAACGCTTCATAGAAAGTAGCAAGAAATCTCGTATAGATTCAAAGTGTGATTTATGAAACGTATGGTGCGCCCAATGAAATAGTGCAATAAAGCATTGTAACCTTTATAGAACAAAGAGTAATGCAAGTGAACATCTTTATTTGTTTTTTGTGTTATAATTAATATTTGAAAGTGTTGTCATACTTTTCGGACACTCGGTATAATCGTTCGATGTTTTTGTAAATAGAAGTAAAAGTATAATTTTTTTCTTTGATATCGATTTGAAAAATACATCATTTACATCTAAATTTAGTCTGAAAATGTTAATGGCTACAATCACTGATGGATTTTCTTTTCAAAACTTTAACAATTTTCCTCAAAAAGAAATCTCTTAACAATCATCATTTGAATTCCCATTGAAACGAAAAATTAATGAAAAACATCAGCGTTACGCGTTTTTATTCTCACTATGAATAATTATCGACAGAAAGAAAAATTTTAATGAAAAATTCTTTCAAAGTTTTATTACTCTCTTTTTATCTCCATGTTTTCTAAAATTTGAATGCATCTATTTCTTTAGCGTCAGACAATGCATATGTGTTCTCATATTTTTCATATAAATATTACTCGGAATTAAATAAATCTTTTTTTTGAAAAAAAAACAGTTTTTTTCCTTGTGTGTTATTCTTTCCGCCGTATAAAAACAATTGTGAGTTTGAAAAGTTAATAGCTTTGTGAAATAAAAAATATATAAAAATTACTTTGCTTGTTATTTT
This sequence comes from Trichonephila inaurata madagascariensis, assembly GCA_019973955.1. Taxonomy (NCBI): domain Eukaryota; kingdom Metazoa; phylum Arthropoda; class Arachnida; order Araneae; family Nephilidae; genus Trichonephila; species Trichonephila inaurata. The sequence continues at coordinate 179,293 of BMAV01005391.1, forward strand.
TTCTTATATATTTATACACGTAAGGAAAAATATTTAAATAAAGTATTGAATAGGTTTTTACTTTTTGTGATGTTTTTCCTTTCAAAATACAATATAATAAAGAAATTTTTGTTTGATAACACAAAGAGGGCGACATAAAAAAAGACATTTGTATATATGTATACATGTATATATGCAGACATGTATACATACAGGGTATCCCAGGATTATTGGGGCAAACTTTAAGAGGAGATAGGGCACATCACAAGGATTTAGATTTACATAGCAATTCAAAGTTGGTAACCTCTTCGTTCGACTCTGTCATCTTCGGCTGAGGAGTATGGAACAGTTTTACGAAAACCTAGCTGGCCGATATGCTCCTGATTTACGGATTGGAAGAAGGAAAAGAATGAACAGTAGAAAGATTATATCGATAAAGGTACCCATAAAGCGATGCACCGTACTCCTGGATGTTTACTGATTTGTATCTCAATTTGTGACGGTACTCTTTGAAGATGGTATAAGTGTAATGGTTTGCCTTCAAGTTTCAAACGATGAATACTACTCCAAGATCTTTTTTCAGCAGCAGCGATAGTTCATACGCTGATACTCGGTTTCCTTCGAACGGTATCCAACATATTTTGTCCTAAGCTGGAAGTTCGAATTATTCGTGACCAGCCTTCACTGTACTGATTACCTCGTAATATGTTGCCACTCCTTATAAGTTCGACATTTCCTGTTTGATATTATTTAATATTTGTATTTAATATTCACTTTGAATCCCGCAACATAATTTCAGTTAAGTTAGTTTTTGGAATATTCTAAAGGTATTTGCGTTTTACGTTAAGAAATGAACTATAGTGTTTTATATTTACGAAGCACTTACTCGTATATTGTCTCATTAATTCTTTACTCAAAATAGCCTCATTTATCCCGCGTGTCGAAGAACAATAAGAAGAATATTGAAAGCGAAGAACAATAGCTTCTTGAGCCATAACAAAATGATTAATATTCTCACAAATTGTGATGCAAAGATTTGATGGTCCGGTGCATTTCAAAGTGGGTGCCTTTCGTGGTACAACCTTTCTGATGCTCATTCATTTCTTTCTGCCATCCAGTGCATATTTGAATCAGGTGCATATCTGCCAGCAATGTATTTGTAAAACTGTTCCATTCCTTTGCAGACGACTATATCAATGCAGACCTGTTTCTTCTACTGTTCTTTCGAACAAACGCCACTTAGCGCCAAACGAAGACGTTTACGACCATCAATTTCTATGCCAATCTGAATCCTTGTGATGTATTTTACCTCTTCTTAAACATTGTCCCAAAAATCTAGAGACTCCTTGTGTATATATTCAAACATTCATCATATTCATTGAAAATAAAGGAATTTTTCAGCTTGATTGAGAACTGAAATACCTAAATTTAATTTGAAAGTATCCTTACATTTAGTGCACAGCTATAGTATAATACAGTGCTTCTCAAACTTTCAAAATACGTGACCCACTATTCAATCATTTTCATCGCGCCCCCTCCATACAAACAGTATTGTGAATTCAATAATACCGTACTTTGACACTAAAGCTACAATACGACTTTAACCTCTTATGTGCCACCGACGTATATAAACGTCTCACTCAGCCAAAGTATTAATTTTCTGGACGTATATATAAGACCTTCCCGAAGTACGATCTTTTCTGTGCAGTGCTATCCATAAAATTATTCCGAGGGCTTTGGAATGCAATAAAAGGACCTTGACAGTGTTTGCGAAGGATTTACTTATTTCAGAGGATTTTTGCTTATTTCTTTTCTCCTCTCCCTCCCCCGCAAGAAACATTCAAATACGCTCGTCTACGTGGTAAACGATGGCATTGGGGAGCAAATTGCGTAACTTTTAACAGGCAGTTAAGGAATTATAAACCGTACAAATTAAGATAAGTGTTAATACAAGCCCATGGGGACACTGATAATTATCTAACTTGTTCTTAATTTAGTATTGTTAAATTAATAATAAAATATACATTGTACAATACTGATAAATTTATAAGTGTAAATGTGTATATCATAAGTGTAAATGTATTATATCAGTGTAAATGTGAATTCTTTTAAATTTCAATTAAATGATTTGAATCTTTTACACATTATTTATAAAAGAATGGGGCTTCAGAAAAGTATAAAATGTTTAAAATATAATCATAATTTTAAAAATCATAAGCATATGAAAATTCTATGATAAATATTAAGTATTTTTTGCGTTGCGCACGCTATTTTCTAAAATAGTAGCTTTAATTATTAGCTATAAGTTGAATAATAAAGTTAAATGTATTCTCATTACACTGTAGCTATTTTTATATAAATAGAATAATAACTTACATATTTTAATAAATAAAAAAAAATACATTTTTTAAAAATATTTAAAAAATTGCAATGTTTTACAAATATTTTGAAATACAAAAGACATATAATACTAAAATTAGGCACGGCTTAAAGAGTATGATGCATTTTATAATTCTATAAATTTTTATACATCAGATGCTACTATTTTAGAAAATAGCGTTCGCAACACAAAAAATACTTAATATTTATCATAGAATTTTCATATGCTTATGATTTTTAAAATTATGATTATATTTTAAACATTTTATACTTTTCTGAAGCCCCATTTTTTTATAAATAATGTGTAAAAGATTCGAATCATTAAATTTAATTTTAAATGAATTATACCTGTTTGAAAATTGTTTATATTTTCAGACCTCTAGAAAACTTTAACACCCCTGAGACTTCTTAATGTTTTCTGGGTTCAAACAAAAAACACAATAAATAATGAGCAAAACTTTGAATCAATTAAAGCATATTTAGTAACTACATATCTCGCAACACTGAAAAGACAGTTCTTTACCACAACGAATAGTTGTTTCAAATGCTGTAATCACAAACGAATCTCACCTGAGCTCCATCGAGAGACCAAGTAATTTGTGGCAAAGGATTTCCTGAGGCAGAGCACTTCAGCGAGACAGGAGAGC